>JAPVLO010004654.1:0-14063 GCA_027257055.1 Cephalopachus bancanus | reverse complement strand
ATTGGTCTATATGCCTGTTTTTGTACCAATACCAAGCTGTTTTGATTATTGTAGCTTTATAGTAAAGTTTGAAGTCTGGTAATGTGATACTGCCTGCTTTTTTTTTTGCTGAGGATTGTTCTGGCTATTCTTGGTCGTTTATGTTTCCATATGAATTCCTGTATTGTTTTTTCTAGGTCTGAGAAGAATGTTGCTGGTAATTTGATAGGTATTGCATTGAATCTGTAGATTGCCTTAGGTAGAATGGACATCTTTATAATGTTGATTCTCCCTATCCATGAGTATGGGATATTTTTCCACTTGTTTGTGTCATCTTTGATTTATTTGAGCAGTGTTTTGTAGCTTTCATTGTAAAGGTCTTTCACATCTCTGGTTAGGAAGATGCCAAGGTATTTTATTTTTTTTGTGGCTATTGTGAGTGGAATTGTGCTTTTTATTGGGTTTCTGTTTGTTTATTATTGGTGTAAAGAAATATGATTGTCTTTTGTACATGTATTTTATATCCTGAGACTTTGCCAAAGTCTTTTATCAGTGTAAGGAGGTTTTTGACAGATTCTCTTGGGTTTTCAAAGTACACGATCATGTCATCTACAAAGAGAGATAACTTGACTTCCTCTTTTCCTATTTGGGTACCCCTGATTGCCTTCTCTTCTCTGATTGCTCTAGCCAGGACTTCCAATACTATACTGAACAGGAGGGGTGAGAGTGGGTATCCTTGTATTATTCCAGTTTTAGGGGAAATGGTTCCAATTTTTGTCCATTTAGGAGTATGCTGGCTGTGGGTTTCTTGTGGATGGCTTTTACTTTTTTGAGGTATGTTCCCTGTATGCCTAGATGTTCGAGGGTTTTTATCAAGAATGGGTGTGGATTTTATCAAAAGCTTTTTCTGCATCTGATATAATCATGTGGTTTTTGTTTTGACATCTGTTGATGTGTTTAAATTACATTTATGTTTTTACAAATGTTGAACCAGTCTTGCATCCAGGTATGAAGCCTACTTGGTCATGATGGATGATTTTTGAGATGTGTTGTTGAATCTGGTTTGCTAGGATCTTGTTGAGGATTTTAGCATCTATGTTCATCAAAGATATCGGCCTGTAGTTCTCTTTCTTTGTTGGATCTTTACCTGGCTTGGGTATCAATGTGATGTTAGTTTTGTAAAATGATTTGGGGAGAGTTCCATCTTTCTCAATTGCCTGGAATACCTTCAGTAGGATTGGTATCAGCTCCTCCTTAAATGTCTTGTAGAATTCTGCTGGAAAGTCATCTGGTCCAGGGCTTTATTTTGTAGGCAGTTTTCTTATTACATAGTCAACTTCCTTGATTGTTATGGGTCTATTTAGGGTCTCAATTTCTTCTTGTTTCAACCTAGGCAGGTTGTGTGATGTCAGAAAGTCCTCCATTTCCTTAAAGTTTTCAAGTTTGTTTCCATACAAGTATACATAGTAGTCTCTGATGATCTTTGTATTTCTTCAGGGCCAGATGTGCCTCAAGTCACACGGGAGGAGACCCATATCCTGGCAGGACATCATGGAGGCAGTAATGGTAGCAGCGACCACAGCAGATCTTGCTTGCAGGGGCTTTAAGGTCTGAAGTCGTGGATCACCTCAGGCATGGGGGGTGCAATGTGTAATAGCTGCCTCAGCAGCGGCGGCTCACCTCAGGCACTGGCGGTGTAATGTAGAATGGTTGTCACCATAGAGGCTGCGGTGGTGGCAGTGGCAGTCACACTAGCTGCCCAGACTGCGGTGATGCCTCAGCGATGTCTACGGCCGAGCTCTGTGTGAAGAGCAGGCTGCCAACGATGAGATGTGCAGCCTCCGGAGAGAGAATCAGAGTCTCTTTGTGTTCTCCTCTGTGGAGGGTCTCACAGACCAAGCTGCTCCGTCACCATCTTGCCGGAAGTCCAAAGAGTCTTTTTCTAAGCAAGGCAACATATTCAAGTTGACAGAGATTAGGAGATTGGCATAGTTTTGTTTTTGTTGTTGTTGTTGTTGTTGTACTGGTACTAGTTAAAAATCTAGATGTCTTTTCAAACTCTCACCCTGCCTTTAAAAAATAAAATAAGAAAACATTCTTTCTAAATATCAAGACTAATTGAATTCATTTTTTCATAACATAGTCAATTGGCTTTAGGTACACTTTCTTCTTTCCATGTCCTTGGTCCTACTTCTTACTTTCCCAATTATATCCAGAGACTCTTCTACATTTTCATCATATAGCCTCCTTGTCTGCAATCAATGCAATGATATACTGGCCATTTTTCTTCCAAAATATAGAATAAACTTCCTTCATCATTTGTGTTCAGAAATACATGGTGTAATCTTAATGAGAGGTCTGACTTTTAAAAGAGACCAAAAAATAGATGTGCAAGTGTTTTCTACCCATAACAATATTGAAAAGTTTTACAAACGTGTAAATGATTGTGCTTGCTACGGGAGAATAGATTGTGCAAAGAGCTACAAGAATGCCTTTTCTTTTGAAAGGCAGAAAATTCTGCACATAAGCAGCAGATAGTGGCAGGAAAAATAAGCTTAGAAAGTTTTACATTCATGGATGATAAACATTCACACACACACACACACACACACACACACACACACACACAAAACACTTGTCCTCTGCAAAGTCTCTGTCAGTAGTCTCTAGTGCTTTTGTGCCCTGTGAACATCTGCCTCTTCCACCCTAGCAAAGATACAGTGCTGAAACCTGATTATTAAATGTGCTGTTGTCTATGGCCGTCAAAATGTCTTAACTCTAAGGTGGACTCTGTTTAAATGGGGTATTGAGTATTATTTTGAAATTAGAAGACACGTAACTGTTCCAATGGCAAGTGAAATTCAAGCCCAAACAGGTGACATATACGCAGACTTTTTATAGTAAGGCAAGATGATAACAGAATCTGTATATCTGAGAAGATGTCTAGAGTTTTGTCTGGAATTAAAGATACAATCTGAGATATTTGACCTAAGAGCTTGAGGTGATTTGATTACTGTAACTGTTTAATGAAAGTAAAATGGTTATCCATTTGGATGTCTGTTTAGTCCTTGGGAGGGAAAGGCATAGGAAGTTAAGGAACTCAACGTTCTTGAGTGTGCTAATTATCCTTTTAAATGTTAGTCATCTGAGAAGAAATATCCTTGCTAATATCTAGATGTTTTCCTTTGTGAAGTGTCTGTTCATATCTTTTGCCCATTTTATAATGGAGTTGTTTGTTTTTTTCTTTTCAGCACGCTTGAGTTCCTTGTAGATCCAGGATGTTAAGCCTTTGTCGGACCTGGAGTTGGCAAATACTTTTTCCAAGTCTGTAGGCTGTCTCCCTGCTCTCTTGATGGTTTCTTTGGCTTTGCAGAAGCTTGTCAGTTTAATAAGGTCCCACTTGTCTATTTTCTCTCTTATGAGCTGTGGGTTTTGGGTTTTGTTCAGGAATGGATGCCAGTTCCACATGAAGAAATGTTCAACCTCACTAATCATCAGGGAGATGCAAATCAAAACCACACTGAGATACCAACTAACCCCAGTCAGAATGGCAATTATCAACAACTCAAAAAATAACAGCTGCTGGAGAGGGTGTGGTGAAAAGGGAACACTTCTACACTGTTGGTGGGAGTGTAAACCAGTGCAACCTCTGTGGAAAGCAGTGTGGCGATTCTAAAAGCTCTAAATACCAACCTCCCATATGACCCCGCAATCCCCCTACTGGGAATATATCCTGAAGAACACAAATCACTCTATAAAAAAGATACCTGCACACGCATGTTTATCACAGCATTGTTCACAATAGCAAGAACCTGGAAACAGCCATGCTGTCCGTCAAAGAGGACTGGATTAAAAAAATGTGGTACATATACACGATGGAATACTATGCAGCCATAAAAAAGAACAAAATCATGAATTTCGCAGCAACCTGGATGGAACTAGAGTCTATAATACTGAGTGACCTCTCACAGAAACAAAGATCCGAGTATCACATGTTCTCACTCATATAATGGACCTTAAACATCCAATGCAATACTATACGAAAATGACTGACCATACTGGGAAACTATGATGGGGGGAGGGAGATGGGATTAACAGTAGCAAATATCTGTCTGGGTACGGGGAGACATCCTATATCAACAGGGTGCCTGAATGAAACGCAATTGTATACCTAACCCTTAACTGTACCCCACAACTTCACATTAAAAAAAATATCTAGATGTTTTGGAGGATTAGTGTAGATAGATTAGAAAAGCTGAACGGAGAAACTCAGCTAAAAGATAAGAAGTGTCTCTTTTGTGAGATGGCAAAACCACCACCATAGAGCAGGGATTCTCAACAAGGGGAATTTTTTTTCTTTGGGGAGACATTGGGCAGTATCTAGGGCTATTCTTGACTGTTGTGATTGTGGCAGTGAGGGGCGCAGAGCCCCTTTATTTGGAGAGTATAAGCTAGAGATACTGCTAAATATTTTGCAATGCACATGACAGCTCACTCTCTCTCCCACCCCAAATAAAGAGTTATTCACTCCCAAATGTTGATAGGGCCAACACCGAGAAAATCTGTCATAGAGAATTTAAAAAAATCACATGATCAGAGAAGAGCAGATGATCATGGCAGTATTATGACAAGATCAAGTCAGGATAGTGCTCTAAGGCAGGCCCTGACCTACAATTCATATTATCAGAGGAAATGTGGACAAAGTACAGTAAGTAGGTGAGACAAAAACATAAACTTGACTTGTGGCATTGACAAGGTATCTAAGAACCACTGAGTATGTCAGAAAATATTTTAATTCCAATCATTCACCCAAAAAATTATACCAGGTTTCAAGAGAGAGGCTCAAGAGGTGTAAATGCAAGATTTCCATTACAAAACCTACGATTCTATGAACTACTATAAAACTAATGGTGTAGTTTTAATTTGCATCTCCTTGATGATTAGTGAGGTTGAACATTTCTTCATGTGTCTGTTGGCTGCTCCTATGTGTTCTTTTATGAAGTGTCTGTTAATATCTTTTGCCCACTTTGTAATGGGGTTGTTTGTTTTTTTCTTTTCAGCACGTTTGAGTTCCTTGTAGATCCAAGATGTTAGGCCTTTGTTGGACAGAATGGCCATTATCAATAACTTAAAAAATAACCGATGCTAGAGAGGATGTGGTGAAAAGGGAACACTTCTATACTCTTGGTGGGAGTATAACTAGTGTAACCTCTGTGGAAAGCAGTGTGGCGATTCCTAAAAGTTCTAAATATCAACCTCCCATATGACCCCGCAATATATCCTACTGGGAATATACCCTGAAGAACTCAAATCACTCTATAAAATGATACCGTATGTTTATTGCAGCATTGTTTGCAATAGCAAGGACCTGGAACCAACCAAGTTGTCCATCAAAAGTGGACTGGATTAAAAAAATGTGGTACATATACACGATGGAATACTACACAGTCATAAGAAAGAACAAAATCATGAACTTCACAGCAACCTGGCTGGAACTTGAGTCTATAATACTGAGCAATCTCTCACAGAGACAAAGATCTGAGTATCATATGTTCTCACTCATATAATGGACCTTGAACAGCTATCATAATAGTGTAAGAAAAGGGCTGACAGTGGTGGGAAACTATGGGGGGGTTGGGAGGGAAAGGGAGGTGGGACTAAACAGTAGTCAATATCTGTCTGGGGATGGGCAGACACCTCTTATCAACAAGGGTGCCTGAACTACGTATATTTGTTAACCTAGCCCTTAACTGTAGCCCACAATTTTAAAATAAAAAATTTAAATAAAAAAAAGAAAAAACTGGGAAAAAAATTTTTTTACCATATAAATTAACTTTTTTAGAGTTCTTCAGTGGTCCTTTCTTTTCTCAATAATCTATTGTGCTGCTTTTATCATATGTTTCAAATGTCTTTTGTTCTGTTTCTGAACATTCCTATCTGCTCTACCAATGAATTTGTCTACCTTGTGCTAATATCACACTTTCTAAATTTCAATTCTTTCCTAAGTCCTGCCATTTGTAAAGGAAAGTCCCTTTTCAGTCCTTCTCCTTCAGAATAACCCATGTAGATTTTGATTCTTTAATCTTACACTCAAATGTTAGGAATTGAATCATTCTTTGTAAAACCCTGTTGAGATTTTTATTGAAATTTCATTAAATATGTAGATTAGTTGGTGGTAATTAACACATTTATGATATTATACATTTCTATCTGTTAGTATAATATATCAGATCTTCTCTAATATGTTGTAAATGGGATTTAAAATTTTACCTGCAGAAGGTTTTGCACTTTGATTCATTCCTAGATAGCTAGGTTTTTTTTTCTGATAACATTGCAAATGGTGTTTTCTCTTTAATTATTTTACTCTTTTAGTTGTTTACTGATGCATAAAATGCTATTGATTTTTTTTACATTAAGCTTACAACCATTCACCTTGCTAAAATGCCTTTAAAAAATGAGTTTGCAGATTTGTTTGGTCATTTAAATTCTTTGAAGGAAAAGCTTTCCTTGATTCCTAGCAATGAAAAGGTGGTCTTCCCTCTTACAAAGTGGAAACAGGTAAAAAAAAAAACTCACTAGATTTGCCTTATGAGCAAATAGCCCACATAGAATATAGGTCTGGTAATGAGAAAGCTACAGGAATGCATAAAAAAATTCTAGGACCCTGAAGCTGATAATACCCCATTATACATTTGACTTTTTAGGGAGAAATAGTTATACTACAATTTATAATAGAAAATATAAGATATCTTTAAATTGTGCTTTCACTACGTACAAATTCAGAATGGCAAGAGATAAAATTTGATTTTTTTAGCATCCCACAGCAACGCCTCAATGAACACTCTTACTTAGAGAAATTAAATGTTTTCCCATTATTCTTAGGAAGAAGCACCAATCACCAATCAATTCATCAATTTTGTGTGCTAATTATAATAATCTATTTTGGGAGAACTAAAGGAATAATATAATCTTTGACATATTTGAGAAGGTCACACATTTTTCTTCAAATCAGATGACTAGGAAAAAAATACAATTTCTTTACATACAATTTAATGTTCTCCACACCTAATATTTTGGTTAGCAGGGGGAAAAAAGCAAAAGTTGAATCTGATTTAAAGTTTATCTTACTCTGAAAAATGTAAAAGAATGGTTTGTGTTCTTGCGTTATTCTACTTTGGATAGCAATGCTCAGGGAAACAATCCCCTTCTTCCTTCTCTCAGATCCTTTTCATATGATGTTAGCATGGCCAAGAAAAGCGGGTATTCTTTCCTGCCTTTTATGATCTCTGTAACAGTGTGACTTATTGCTCTGGTTTCTGCTATTCTTCTTGGCATTTGAGGCTGATTTTTTATCTGGATTAACTATGACCTATCCTTTACTGCTTGTTCCCCCACCCCAACTCAACCTGTGTTCAGCTCTCCTGGTGCTGTAGGCTCCAGTGCTCTGATGACACCCTTCCAATCCCAGCTCCGGTGCTCCTCTCTATAACAAGATACAGAGCCAGTTCAGCCTCAGTTTAGCAATCCCTTCAGTCATATTTATTGGTCAGCTACTTGAATGAGAATATTTTACTCACGTTAGAAAGAATAGAACAACCTCAAATCTTCCCTTTCGTGGGCATTGCACTGCCAATGCTGCTTCCAAAGATGATTTAAACCATAATGTAATCCATAAACCATAGAGACACAAATAGGACTGGGCAGATACAAGAGCTATTTTCTGTCTCAATGACACTCACTAATATACACAATGCTTTATTTTAAGCTAGTGTCAAAAAAAGAGAAATGAGTGATAACATTACTCAAAAATCTGAGTACCACCCCTCTTTCCATTGTTCCTGCAGTTCTTGTGTCAAAATAAGCAAGATTCTTGGCCATCTCTTTTGTTTTGGTTATTCCTTATACAAAACTGTGTGGCCTAAGTTTTCAAACTTTACCTTTGATATAATAATGGAATTTAGAAAACTCATTTTCACTACAATACTATTAATTGTAAGACTACTGCTATTTACATCTCTTCTCTAAAAGTCTAATTCCTTCTTCCCCTGAGGGAGTTAAATGTTCCAAGTCTACCCACTTTAAGATCATAAACTCAGAAGGGCAAAGGAGCCAGGCTCAATAGCTCCTGCCTGTAATCTCAACACTTTGAGAGGCGAAGCAAAAGGATTGACTGAGCCCAGGGTTGACATCAGTCTGGGCAACTTGGCCAAACCTCATCTCTACAATAAAGCAAAAAATTAACCCAGTATGGTGGCATGCTACTTGGAAGGCTGAGACCAAAGGATCATCTGAATCCAGCAGGTGGTGATCATGCCACTACACTCCAGCCTGGGGGTGGGGGGCGGGGGAGAGAGAGAGAGAGAGACTCAGACTCAAAAGAAAAAAAAAAGCAAAGAACACAAAAGCCATAAATGTTTTCAGATGGAGTACTCTCACAGTAATCAGGGTTTAAAGAGCAAGGGCTATTAGGAATTCTGGCATTTTTAGACAGAAGTTTTACCCGACCTAGCAAAGCAAATTATGAAAACTGTAACATGTCTTCTAATAAAGATCTTTGAAAACTAGGGTGTACAAAACTCATTACCATTGGAAAACACTAATTACACAGCAAACTACTTATCTAATTCAGCTTTTTTTTTTTTTTGAGTTGGAGTCTCACTCTGTCGCTCAGAGTGGAGTACGGTGGCTGCTCCCGGCCACTGCAGCCTCGACCTGCTGGGCTCTGGTGATCCTTCTGCCTCAGCCTTCCAAGTAGCTAAATTACAGGCACACGCTACCACGCCTGGCTAATTTTTAAAATTTATTGTAGAGATGAGGTCTCACCAAGTTGCTCAGGCGGGTCTTAAACCCACGGGCTCGGACAATCCACTCACCTCAGGCTTCCAAAGTGCGGGATTACAGCTGAACCACTGAGCCCGGCTTAATTCAGCTTTTTAAAAATTATTATTATTTTGATTTTAAAGATGTAAGGTACAATTCAGGGTTAGGTGCCTAAGTGCTCATTGTGCAGGTAAAGTTTGGGTACCCTTATTGATGTTATGCCCCCCCCAGCAGTGTCCCACTGCTGCCAATCCCTTTCTTATTAATATTATGATTAATGTTTAGGGTCTGCTTATGAGTGAGTACATGAAGTACTCAGATCTTTGTTTCTGTGATAAATCAGTGAGTATTATAGACTCTAAATCCATCCAAGTTGCTGAGAAGTCTATAATTTTATTTTTCTTTGTGGTTGCATAATATTCCATTATGTATATGTACCACATTTTTTTTTTTTATCCAGTGCTCTTTCAATGGGCAGCATGGTTGGTTCCATGTTTTTGCTATTGTGAAAAATGCTACAATAAACATGTGTGTGCAGGTATCTTTTATATTGAGTTCCTCCGGATATATTCCCAGAAGGGGGATTGCTGGTCATATGGAAGGTCGATTTTTAGATCTTTAAAAAATTGCCACACTGTTTTCCACAGAGGCTGTACTAATTTACACTCCCCAACAGTGTAGAAGTGTTCCCTTTTCCCTAACATCCTCTCCAGCATCTGTTGTTTTTTGAATTATTGATGATGGCCATCCTAACTGGAGTTAGGTGGTATCTCAGTGTGGTTTTAATTTGCATTTCTTTGATGATTAGTGAGGCTTAGCATTTTTTCATGTATCTATGGCCGCTTGTATGTCTTCTTCCAAGAAGCGTCTATTGATATCTTTTGCCCACTTTTTAATAGGGTTGTTTGTTTTTTCCTTTCAGCATGTTTGAGTTGCTTGTAGATCCTGGAGATTAGGCCTTTCTCATACATACAGCTGGCAAATATTCTTTTGCGATTCTGTGGGCTGTCTCCCCACTCTCTTGATGGGTTCTTTTGCTTTGCAGAGGTTTTTCAATTTGATGAGGTCTCACATGTCTATCTTATCTTCTTTGGCATTTTCTTTTGGAGAGTTAATAAGGAATTGGTTGCCTATTCCAATTTTTGTAAGGGTGTTTCCTACATTTTCTTCTAGAATTCTTATAGTTTGAGGTTTTACATTTAGGTCTTTGATTCATTTAGAGTTGATTTTTGTGTATGGTGATAGGTAGGGGTCCTGCTTCAATCTTCTGCATGTGGTCAACCAGTTTTCCCAGCACTATTTAATGAATAGGTTCTTCTCTTCCCAGTGGTTGTTGGTGGAGCCTTTGTCGAAGATGAGTTGGTTGAGAAATTGAGCTTTTGCTTCTGGAATCTCTATTCTGTTCCATTGGTCTATATGCCTGTTCCTTTACCAACTAATTCAGCTTTTTATACACACCATACATGAACATATTTCTCATAGGAATTTACTTTGAAACCAAATTGATTAACTTTTTATAGACTTTTAAATAGAAATATTAGAGCTACAAATGTTGATTCTATAAGCAAGTAACAATGGAAATTAAACTTCATTAAAAAGACAATGGATAACTGCAAATACTTTTGATTAAAAAAATTATTACCTTTAATTATACTATATGCACATATACACAAATCCACACACAAAAATTCCAGCAACATTGTAGAACTAAATATGAAAGATATAAAATTAAACAGTTAGAAAACAGCAAATATAAGGTAAAATACTAATCATGCTATATTAAAATTAGGAGCTTGAGCTTATCAAAAGACACTATTAAGAGAATTTTTTAAAACTTACCATATGCAATAAGATATTTTTATATGTAGCTGAAGGTTGACTTACAGCAAAATAGCTAAGATTCTTTTTTTTTTTTAGTTGAAGTCTCACTCCATCGCCCAGGCTGGAGAACTGTGGCACACTCATGGCCACCCCGTGTTGACCTGCTGGGCTCAGATGATCCCTCTGCCTCAGCCTTCCAAGTAGCCAGAACCACAGGCATGTGCTACCATGCCAGCTAATTTTTTGATATAGTGTAAAGATGAAGTCTCACCGAGTTGTCCAGGCTGGTCTCAAACCTGTGGGCTCAGGCAATCCTCTCATCGCGACCTCCCAACGCGCTAGGACTAGGCTTGAGCCACTGCACCTGGCCACTAAAATACTTTTAATACTTGACCAGAGAAAGAGAGATCATGTCTGTAGGATGAGAACTTCATAAAGGAGAATGTCCAAACACCAACATTAGTAAACAAGGAAATACAAACTAAATAATAGTTATTATATTACTGTGGCAGGGCTGCCATAACAAAATACCACAAACTGGGTGGCTGAAACAGAAATGTATTTTCTTACAAATTCAGAAGCCAGGTATCCAAAATTAAGGTGTCAGCTGAGTTAATTTCTTCTTTTTTTTTCTTTTCATAATCAATATTTTTTATTATGGTTTTGTGGGGTACTGTTAAGGGTTAGGTGTTCAATTACGTTTCATTCAGGCACCCTGTTGATAAGAGGTGTTTCCCCATCCCCAGACAGATATTTGCTACTGTTAATCCATCTCCCTCTCCCCCCATAGTTTCCCAGTACCGTCAGTCATTTTCTTATAGATTACATTGGATGTTCAAGGTCCATTATATGAGAACATGTGATACTCGGATCTTTGTTTCTGTGAGAGGTCACTCAGTATTATAGACTCTAGTTCCATCCAGGTTGCTGCGAAATTCATGATTTTGTTCTTTTTTATGGCTGTGCAGTATTCCATCGTGTATATGTACCACATTTTTTTAATCCAGTCCTCTTTTGATGGGCAGCATGGTTGTTTCCAGGTTCTTGCTATTGTGAACAATGCTGCAATAAACATACGTGTGCAGGTATCTTTTTTATAGAGTGATTTGAGTTCTTCAAGGTATATTCACAGTAGGGGGATTGCGAGATCATATGGAAGGTTGATATTCAGAGCTTTTAGGAATCGCCACACTGCTTTCCACAGAGGTTGCACTAGTTTACACTCCCACCAACAGTGTAGAAGTGTTCCCTTTTCGTCACACCCTCTCCAGCAGCTTAATAATGGCAATTATTGATAATTGCCATTCTGACTGGAGTTAGGTGGTATCTCAGTGTGGTTTTGATTTGCATCTCCCTGATGATTAGTGAGGTTGAACATTTCTTCATGTGTTTGTTGGCTGCTCGGATATCCTCTTTTGTGAAGTGTCTGTTCATATCTTTTGCCCATTTTATAATGGGGCTGTTTGTTTTGTTTTTTTCTTTTCAGCACGTTTTAGTTCCTTGTAGATCCAGGATGTTAAGCCTTTGTCAGACCTGGTGTTGGCAAATACTTTTTCCCAGTCTGTAGGCTGTCTCACTGCTCTCTTGATGGTTTCTTTGGCCTTGCAGAAGCTTGTCAGTTTAATAAGGTCCCACTTGTCTATCTTCTCTCTTATGACCTGTGGGTTTCGGGCTTTGTTCAGGAATTGGATGCCAGTTCCGATTTCCATGAGGGTATGTCCTTCATTTTCTAAGGTTCTTATGGTTTGAGGTTTTACATTTAGGTCTCTAAACAAAGAGAATCTGTTCTATGTTTCTCTTTTAGCTTCAGCTGACATTTCTTGATTTGTGGCAGTCTAATTCCAGTCTTCAAAAGACATTTTCCCTGTGTCTTGGTGCCCAAAATTTCCCTTTCTGTAACATCAGTTATATTGGATTATGGACTCACCCAACTCCAGTGTGACATCTTAATTGAACTAACTATATCTACAATGACTGTTCCCAAAGGTCACATTCTGGGTACTGAGGTACTAGAGGTTGGGGCTTCAACATTTGAATCTTGCTAGAAAATACTTTAACCCATAATGGTCCTTAAGGACATTTAAACATAATATTAATATAAAGGTAGTAGGAGAAAACTTTTGTAGGTGATGGTTATGCTAACGGTACAGATTGTGGTGATGGTTTCATAGATGTATCTTATCTCCACATATGTAGAACATTTGTATGTCAGTCATACCTGAATAAAGTAGTTTCTCACACACACACACACACACACACACACACACACACACACACAAACAAATTACCAGTTCAATTGGAAAAGAAGGCAACATCAAGTGTTGTTAAGGATATAAAGAAACTAAGCATTTCATACCTGGTTTATGAGAGTGTTAAATTGGTACGGAATCTTTGAAAAACATGATGGCAATAAGTATTTAACACAGAAATGACTTCAGGGTGTGTGTGTGTGTGTGTGTGTGTGTGTGTGTGTGTGTGTGTAGGCGGTCTCTGACTTATGTTGGTTTGATTAAGAATTTTTTCAACTTTATGATAATGCGAACGCATTAGGCTTTTAGTGGAAACTTCACATTTAGTACTTATACAACCATCCTGCTTTTCACTTTCAGTATAGTATTTAATAAAGTATATGAGATAGTTCATACTTTATTATAATATAGGTCTGAGATAGATGATTCTGTCCAACTGCAGGCTAATATAAGTCTCCTGATCACATTTAAGGCAGGCTAGGCTATGATCCTGAGTAGGTTAGGTGTATTAAACGTATTTTTAAGTTAAGATGATTTTCAGTTTACAATGGATTTAGCAGGACATATCCCATTATGAGTTGTCAAATTAAGTGAATATATGCTAACTAAAATGCTTGCTCAATAGTTTGTATAACATTATTTATAATAGCTACGAACTTGAAGTGACATAAAGTCCTTCAACATAGGAATAGGCTAATACATTTTGAACTACTCAAACCACAGAATAATGCATGGCAATAAAAATCATTCAAATGCAATGTTTAGTGAAATACACTAGATGCAAAATAACGTATCTGTATGATACTACTTATATGTAATTCAAAAATAAGCAAAATTAATTTAGTATCTGAGAGATTAAAAAATGGTAACTCTGGGCAGGAAAACAGAAAAAGTGACTAGAAGAAAATATAAGAAATGCTAGTATGTCAAGGATTGGGTTGCTGTATTTCTGAATCTGGATGGTAGTCATGGGAGTGACCTCACTTGTGAAAACTCATCAGATTGAACACTTGTGATTTATTTACCTTTTATAATGTGTGTTACACTTCAGTAAAAAGCTCATTTTAAAAATATATAATTTTTAATCACCTTAATAATACTTATTTTCAATTTTAATCTTATTAAGGAAAGCATAATAATTAGGGTCCATGTGATAAAAAAATGCAATAGATGTAGTATAACCTGATGAAACCT
>JAPVLO010004653.1:0-14657 GCA_027257055.1 Cephalopachus bancanus | reverse complement strand
TTGCTATTGTCAATGAGCTCCTTCTTCCAGTCTCTAATTAGTATTGGTGGTACCTGGGAAGCCGCTGAGTTCTGAGCCCAGCTCTTGATTTTCTGCATAGCCACCTTCCTGAATTCTCTTAGGACTTTAGTGGATTCTCCCAGACTTCTTAGGTTGTCTGCCCCTCATCTGCACCTAATGAAGTTGTGTCTCTTCCTTTCAATGTTTACAACTCATTTCTTTTTTCTTACAGTGCTGACTAGGACCACCTCAATGATGATGAGTAGGTGCAATGATGACAGGCGCCCTGCTCTCGTCCTTGATGTTAAAACAAGACTGTTGCTGAGATTTGTAGTAGATCCTTTAATCCAGTTGGGGTCATTTCCTTTTCTCCTACTTTTAACAGTTTTTCATAGGTGTTATCTGCTGAACGTTACCTAAAACAATCAATAAAAAGTATATGAGGTGCCAGCTGCATGCAAGACCCCAAGCCAGGTGCCCGCTGGCCCTCTGCATCCGTGGGCTCCACTTCTGCAGTTTCAACCAATGACATATCAAAAATATTTAGAAAAGCAAAATAATAAAAAAGACAGGCCGGACGCGGTGACTCATGCCTGTGATCCCAGGACTTTGGGAAGCAGAGGTTAGAGGATTTCCTGAGCCCAGGGGTTGGAAATCAGCATGGGCAACTTGGCAAGACCTCAACTCTACAATAAATTTTTTAAAAAACATTAGCTGGGCGTGGTGGCATGCACACCTGCAGTTCCCAGTCCTTGGGAGGCTGAGGCAGGAGGATCGCCTGAGCCCAGGAGGGCAAGGCTACAGTAGCTGTGATTGTGCCACTGCCTTGCAGCCTGGGAGACAGAGTGAGACTCCGACTCAAAATGAAACAAACAAACAAAAAAACAGTATAACAACTCTTTCCGTAGCATTTACATTTCTTGGGAGATTACTCCTTAAGTATTGTAAGTAATCTTGAGATGATTTAAAGCATGTGGGAGGATGTGCTTAGACTGTATGCAGACACTACGCACTATATGTCAGGGACTTGAGAGCAGTTGTAGATTTTGATCTAGGTGTGGGGGTCCTGGAGCCAGTGTCCCACAGATGCGAAAGGACCATTGTACTGTAGAAGAGACAAACAGGATAGAATTCATCTTAAAAGAAGTTCTCGCATTGGGTAGATAAGACTTAAAACTAATAAAGATCTAGAGACAGTGGTCGTTGTGGTAGATAACCACGTTTTCTTCCAAAACAGATTTACGCTCATGGAAAGAAGATGAAAAAACAAGGACCCTCAAGGTAAATGTTAACCCTGCAACTTTTAAGTGGGATTTGAGAACCGAAGGAGAACTTGGAACGTACCTCTGGCCATCCCTCATTCTGCAGTGGTCACTGCTAGAGGCAGGAAGGATGCTTCCTCACCCTGGTGCTTGGTCAGGCTCCAGCAAAAACCAGATTCCCAAAGCTGTGTTGGACGGGGCTAGCAAGGACACGCCTGCTCTCACCAGCCCCGCAGGGAAACGGGTGTTGGGGAAGAGTTTGGTGGTGCCTGTTCTGCTGCGGAGGGCATCAGGCCAGGCCAGAAGCCTTCTCGGAGCTCTGGGGAAGGGCAAGGAAGGTCACATGGTATTGGGGTGAGGGGCGAATCTCTTCACAGCTGAGAGCAGGCGGAACAGCTGAGTCCTTCCTTGACAATAGCAGGAAAGCTCCCCCTCCACCCCGCATTGGGTCCTGGGCCTGTACTCTCCATTCCTATTATCCAGGCCTTGTGGGGTTTTAACTGGGAGAGAGCTTGGACAGCAGTTGGTCTCCTCCTTTATAACAAGGAAATGGAGAAAGAGAAAGGGAGGCTGTCTCGCCCCGTGGTCACACGTCCAGCGAGCATCTGAAAGAGGCCAGTCCCCTGCAGCAGGCACTCCTGCACTGTCGGCGCCAGGCCGGGCTGAGTGTATTCTGTGCCACAAAGCAGCATACACACGCTGGACAGACAAGTGGCTTCTGAAACAAGCGCTTGATGTTTCTCTGTTCTACTCAGATTCAACTCCTTTAAACTGGCTCCACAGCTCGCTCACGCCAGGGACGCCTGCAGTGGCGGAATCTGGGAGGTGGGCAGCTTCGCTAGCTCAGTGTGACCTGGCTCAGAGGGTTGAGTATTTGCTCAGTGTGACTTGGCTCAGAGGGTGGAGCATCCGGGTAACAGAAGCATCTATCCTCCCACCCGGCTCCTATTGTGTGAGACCACATCTGAGGAGACGGGTAAACACTGCCCCTTGAGGGTGTGCCGTGCTTCTGCCCAGCCTGGTTGTGCAGTGTGCTCATTGTACGAGGGCCATGGCCACGGGTTGAGTGGGGCTGAAAATTCCGCCTCTGCGCCTTGCTGAGACTCCGAGACACTGTGGGGCCCTCTGGCACATGGAGGGCTTCTGGGAGTCCTGCCCGCAGTGAATCATGTTCAAGCCTGGCCCTGGGTGGTAGGGGTTCCTCCCTGTGACTATGGGCCGAGGTGCATGCCCAGTCCTCATGAGACCAGGGCAGACGTTGTGAGTGGCATGGGAGATGGCAGGAGTCACTAACACGCTGCATGTCTCCCCAGGGGCTTCTTTGGGTTTCTGCTGCGCAGGAAGTGCTCGTCGAGGGAGCAGAAGGTAAGTCCGTGAGGGCAGGCACGGGGAGGTGGGACCGTGGTGTCCATCTTCCCCTCTCTTCTTCCAGGAGGGCTTCTGGCTGAGGTGGCCACTGGTTCAGGGACATGCACAGACCTCTCTAAACCTCCCACAAAAACATTGCCCAGAATCTTCACAAACATGAGGAAGATTCCGACGAGGAGGATGTGATCTTCAGCAGGGATGCTGGGTAAGTGGCTGGACCTGGAAGAGGAGGTGGGAGGCCAAGCTGCTCCCTTCAGGGGAACAAGCCTCAGCCTGTCCTTCCCACCCAGGGACAGCAGGGAAGCCCCGACGGAGAGGACGGCGCCAGGGGAGTCAGTGGAGGTCGAGAAGGAGACAGAGGGGCCCCAAGGGGAGGAGGCTGCTCACGCAGGCTGGAGTTGCTTGGGAAATAATGATTTTTCTATTAAAGTATCTACTTTATATGCAGTCCTAGCCATGTGATAAGAAATTAAAATGTAAATAGCCAAATGTGTATAAACATAACAAGGGCCACAGGACAGGAAAGCAAAGCTGACCCGTCCTCCCTGGCAGCCACCACCCATGGGCCATGGGCCAAGGATTCAGGGCCCCTATCACTCCCAGTTCAAGCAGCATTGGAAGCCTGGTGATATCGTTCCTGGATATGGGGCTCTAAGACCCTTCTCCCCTGGTCACCAGGGACCAGTCACAGCACTTGGCCTCTTGCCCACAGGCCCCTCTCCCAGGGCTCTGGGCTGCCTGCAGCTGGGCCAAGTCCTGCCTTTCCCCAAGCCCTCAAGCTCATGCAAGAATGTGTGGCCCGCCTCGGGCAGTGGACAGTTCACACTGGGTCTTTTCATTTGTTGACTTTTCTAGTAGAAGCCCCAGCCCTGGCAGTGGCAGGGGTGGGGGTGGGGTAAGGACGACCATGAGAGCAGTCATTTCCCATGCTGCCCTCCTTGGCCTTATCTCAGAAACCGTACTGGGGGCCTTTCGCTCCATTCACACGTGTGCCCCACTTCCCCAGCCCCCAAGGGTCCGGCATGTGCTGCCCGGCTCCCTCCGGCCCTGAGGACACCAAGCCGCATTCTTCCGGCTGCGCGCAGGCAGGTCCACACAAGTACAAGCTGCAGAAGACGCCCCGGCTGTCCTCCAACCATCTTCAAAGAAAAAGCCATTAAATCACACTCAGTGGGTTGGTGAAAATTACATCTGTTCATGAGCAACAGAATCAAAATGAACAAGAATTGGTCATCTCTCCAGCTGGCCACAAGTGAGTGCTGACAGTTCAGCGGTGGGGGTGACGAGTGGCACCCCCGTGGAAGGACTGCAGAGTCCCCAGGCTGAGCGGCGGACCCAGCACGTCTGGGCCGAGGGTTCTGGATACAGTGGACACCTGTCGTGAGTCACCTGCAGGTCCTTGGCTGATGCTGGGCAGAGATGCCTGTTCTCAGCTGCCCGCAGTGGCCTCCCAGAGTCCCTTGCTGAGAAGGAAGGCATGTGGCTCCCTGTGCTGGCATCAGCAAGCACACCAATGCAGAGCGTTTAGGCTGAATGGTGACCTTGGTGGCGGCAGCAGCAGCCGTTCGTCGCGGGTTGCTTCCTCAGCATGGGCCTTGGGCTGGCCCCTGCGTAGACAGGGTGGGGATGGGTGTCAAGGGTGCACTCCACGCTCGGGTGTGATGAGGCAGCCCCATTATACCTGGGGAACCCACCCCATCTCTGGTAGGCTTGGGGTATCCAAAGCTTTATAGAAGAAGGGGAGTCAGTCAGGTAAGAACATGGTGGAGACCTCGCCAAGTCAGAGACCTGGAGAGATGCCATCTAGCCGGGCAGCCACGACATGCAGACATCCCTAAGGTGGCTGGAGAAATGCCTAGGGCTGGCCCATAGTTTGTTCTGGAATGTTCTCACTGGAATGAAAGCTCAGTGGTCGGCAGGCCATACAGTATTGGAGAAAACATACTCCCATTGAAAAGGGCATCCAGAGAAGCTGGGTTCAGTGGCTCATACCTGCAATCCAGCACTTTGGGAAGCCAAGCCAAGAGGATTGCCTGCGCTCAGGGGTTCGAGACCAGTCTGGACAACTTGGCGAGACCTCATCTCTACAATAAATTTTTAAAAATTAGCCAGATGTGGTGGCGCATACCTGTAATTCCAGCTACTTGGAAGTCTGAGGTGCAAGTATCACCTGAGCTCAGCAGTTGAGGCTGTGGCGGTTGTGAGTGTGCCACTGCACTCCTGCCTGGGTGACAGAAGGAGACTCTGACTCGAAGAAAAAACAAAGGGCATCCAGAGAAAGGTGTCCACAGGGAAATGCGATTTCAGAAGATCCTGTCTCGGGCTCTCTCACCTCAAACATCACGGGGATTTTTGCTTATGTGGCTGTTCCTCAGGGCTCCCAAACTGCCCCCCAAGTCTATCTCCCAGGCAGGGGGACCTATTTTAACAAGTCTCTTTTTCTCTTTTTTAAGGAGATAGCGTCTTGCTCTGTCACTCAGGCAGGAGTGCAGTGTGCAATAATAGCTCACTGCAGCCTCCACCTCCTGGGCTCAATATGATCCTCCTGCCTCAGCCTCCCAAGTAGCTGGGAAGACAGGTATGCACCACTATGCCCAGATAATTTTTTAAATTTTCTGTAGAGATGAGGTCTTGCTATGTTGCCCAGGCTGGTCTCAAACTCCCGGCCTCAAGCGATCCTCCTGCCTTGGCCTCCCAAAGTGCCAGAATTATAGGTGTGATGACCATGCTGGGCCTTAACAAGGCTTTTTATGCTCATGAACTACTGCGGTACAGCAGAGAGGGCAGGGAGGAAGCAGAGGTTCTCCGGGTCTTCAAGTCTGGAGGTCGGCAGGGACAGGAGGCAGCACAGGGCAGTGCCAGGAAGGCCAGTGCTGGGACCTCAGCTCCTGGCCGGGGACAGGCAGCCAGATGGGATGCACACCTTGGACTCCCCAAAGAGGGAACCCTGCCACTGGAGGCAGGGCCTCGCCCCAGGGAGCAGCCTGCAGCACGGAGGTCCCCTGAAGGAGAGGCCAAGCCCCGGGGCCCCGGGGCTGGAGTCGAGGCTTCTGTGCTGGACCGGTGGGGGCTTTGGCACCACCGCGTGGAGAGTTTGGGCTGGAGGCTGGAGGAAGTGAAGACTGACCTGGGGATGGCAGGAGGGACCTCTTGGCGACAAGGCCATGAGAGGCGATGCGCCCGAGCTGCGTCTGTCTCAGGAGCGGGGTGCGTGGCGCCAGCCCCCACTCGATGGCTGGTAGCTGGCTGTTCCCAAGCCTGGTGGACTGGAACAGCGGGCCTGGGCCACAGGTTGGCCAGTTCGCTGGTATCAGGGCTGCGCTGACGGGGGCTGCTTCCCCCAGGTGTGCAGATGGCAGTGGCTCCGGCCCCCCGAGCTGCCCCTGGGCTCAGACTGAGAGGCAGCTGCCACCCGAGAAGCCCTCGTGGCGGGACGGAGGCCCACAGAGTCACCTGCGGCCTCTGCATGCCTGGGCTCAAACAGGCTCACGTTGGACTCAGCCTCATGGCCGCGGCCCAGGCCAGCCACGTGGGCAAGCCCAAGGCCAGGCAGGAAAGTCTCTGTAACCTCAGAGAGGTCATGTAAGCGATGGGTGCCAGAGGATGACAGGTCAGGTTGCTGGTTCCATCCGACAGCCTGGGGCCGCTCCTGCCATGGTGACCTGGAGCTGTGGCACAATTGAAGGCATGTGTCACACACAGGGAGGACCCACCGTGAATCTCCATCAGACCGGGGACCTGGCAAAGCAAGAGTCCCATCCTCTCCATGCAGCCGTCGCCCCCTGCCTCTCGCTGCACCCCGGGTCCGCCCTCTGGATGACTTGGAATGTGATGGTGGATTTCAAGCCATCCTCATCCTCACGTGATTCCTCAAAGGGCCCGCGCACCATGCTCAGCTCTTGCCCCAGGAGCTCTCAAGAGATGGTGCCATTCAGAGCCGGGTCTGTCTCCAGACCTGTCCCAACCAGGTCCTCCAGAAGAGAGGGCTCAGATGGGCCACTCACTGACACAGCTAGGGTAGTTGCTCTCTCTGGAGGCCATTTGTGAAGAGTATCACTTCCTGAAACCTCCAAGGAAGGCTGTCCAGAGCACAGAACCAGCCAGGGTTCCCATCGACTGCAGGACAAGTTTAAGAATGGCGAGGCTAACCATCAGAGCCCCGCTGCTCCAAGCCCTTCCCACTCATTGGGGCAAAAGTAAGATTCGATGCTCCCCTCAGAGGCTGCCTTTTCCAGGAGACTCTGCCCTTGGAGAAGAACCACCTTGAGAGAGGCGTGATGTGGCCCAAAGGATGCTGCTGTCACTGCTGAATCCCAGGCATGTGCCATGTGGACAGGGTGGTGTTTCAGGGCCAACTCACCATCAACGGTCTCCCCCAGGTCCCCAAGGGACAATTCTGTGTCAAGCTATGTCAGGCACAGTCTGATAAAAGTTGGGGGACACGGCTGTTTCGGGCATCTTGGTTGCCATACACATGGAAAAAAATGTGACCACCAGTTATGAAAGTGATGCCCTGTGGCTCACCCGTCTGGGGAGGCACTGCCTTCGGGGTCATGAGAGGATACTAGCAGCCATTTTAAATGAGGCAGAACAGGAAAACCTGTCTCCAAGATACACAAGCGACATTAATGAGCAAAGCAGGATGCTGCATGGAGTGGAGCGCGTGCCACCAGTGATGGGCATTGTCTGAGGTGTGCAGCCCACTGCAGTAGCCACTGCCCCACCCACGTAGCTATCTCAGTATAACCGGAAATTTTTTTCTTTTTTTTTTGGAGTTGAAGTCTCACTCTGTCGCCCAGACTGGAGTGCAGTGGATTGCTCCAGAAATCCTTCCCCTCAGCCTTCCAAGGAGCTGGAACTACGCCCGGCTAATTTTTTGATTTATTGTAGAGATGAGGTCTCGCCAAGTTGCCCAGGCGGGTCTCGACCCTGTGGGCTCAGGCAATCCACTCACCTTGGCCCCCCAAAGCATGGGATTACAGGCTGAGTCACTGAGCCCGGCTTAAAACCCGGGAAATTAATGCAAGTTAAATGCAGAGAAAAGTCAGCCCTTCCACCACACTCACCACGTTCAAGGGCTCCATTGCCAGTGTAGCCAACAGCTGCCCGGGTTGAGGGCATAGATGCCTCCCTTTCCCTTGTGGTCATTCTGTTGGCAATGCTGGTCTGGAGCACTCTGGAGGGACATAGGACACCGGGAAGGGTGGTGGCCTTCAGGGAGGGCAAGTGGGAGGTGGCAGCACCGTGCACTCTTCTGTACCTTTTGAATTTTGTATCATGTGTTTGCATTACAGTGGTTGTTGTTTCCCAACAGAGGATCTTGCTCTGTTAACCAGGCTGGAGTGCGGTGGGATGATCATAATTCACCGTAGCCTCCAATTCCTGGCTTCAAGCGATCCTCCCACCTCAGCCTCTTGAGTAGCCAAGACTACAGGCAGACACCACCACACCTAGCAAATTTTTAAATTTTTTTTTCGTAAAGACAGAGGTCTTGCTATGTTGCCCAGGCTGGTCTCAAACTCCTGGACTCAAATGATTCTCCCACCTTGGCCTCCCAGAGTGCTGGAATTACAAGCATGAGCCACCACACTTGGCCAGGCCTTAGCTATTAAAAAAATTTTTTTAAACAAATTGGGAAGAAGGAATCCTCATCTGGGGTCATCGTAGTGGCATGGTGGTTCCCAGGAAATCACTCTGCCGTTTGCCTAAAATGAAATAAGATAAGAGCAATTATGCTTCTGCATGTAGTTGTTTTTCACAGCTTAAGATTTCCTGCTCCTGCTGCCATCTCTCCACTCTTAGGAGCTCACAGGCAACAGAGTAAATTAGGAAGTAGCAGGGGACCATCAACGAAGACAGCCGCTGCCGCACACCACTTGACGCTCATTCTTTCCCAAGAGACCTGCGGTCCCTGTGCCTCGACTCCACATGGGTGGGCAGCGGCGGGGGCTCCTACTGGTCAGGTTGCTTCCAGAGCTGGGAAAGAAATGAATGATGAGTGGTCCTCCCCACCCCCGGCAGCCTAGCTCCTGCAGCATGGGGCGGGGCGTCCTGCATGGGAGGAACCTGCATCTGGGCCAGCAGTGGGAATAGGGTGGGGACCATGCACCACCACCTATGCTTAGAGGAGGACACATGGACTGGAAGGGGACAGGGGAGGGAGTCCAGGCTGTTCTGCTCAGCGGAGGCCCCCGGAGCAGGGATCCATGGAGGGCCAGGGACAGCAGGAGTCTCTGAATGCATGTGTGCATTGAGCACTGCGTGCAGAGTATATGAATCCTGTATCTTCCGCAAATATGACTCAATCAACAAGCGAGTCGAGTGTGTGTGCGTGTTATCTCATTTAAAGCTTACAGCTCCCTGGGAGACAGGGCTTATTCCTCCAGTTAACAGGAGGAGGCGGGGTTTGGGGAGATCAGTAACTCACCCACGTTCAAAAGGATGATGTATTAGGGCTCTTTATGCTCCCTGTGAAAGAAATGCACCCAAAAACATGCTTACCCAAGAGGCTGGGCATGCGGGCTCACACCTGTAATCCCAGCACTTTGGGAGGCCAAGGTGGGGGGATTATTGAGCCCAGGAGTTTGAGACCAGCCTGGGCAACATAGCGAGCCCTCAGAAAAGTCCAGCTAGTAATATGGGGCAGAGTTGGGGTTCGGACCTAATGGGCCCCTGGCCCTAAAGCCCACAGAACCCAGCGCCTCTCCAGTTAGGGTGGGAGAGGGGGGTGTGAGCCTGCTTCTGCTGCCAAGTTATGGGGCCCCTTTGGGCCCCCAGTCTCTTAGCCCCTTTAAGCCTGTTTTTTGTGTCTGGACAGTGGGGTGAGAGCTGTCTCTGCCTTCCAGGTGGTTGCTAAGGACTCTAGGGCAGATCACAGGTGCCCACCTGGCAAACAGCCGGGTCTCCCTTGTTCTGTCAATGTTCACCCCTTCCCCTCATCTCCTAGGAGAGGCCTGGAGGATGGACTTGAGGGGAAATAGAACGTAACAGCCACAGGGATGATTTGGGGAGAGATTCCCACACTTTGTTCTGCGTCATGTTCATTGGTGGTGAGGGCAAGGGACAGAGAGGTGGGGTCCAAATTCTCGGCCCCCCTTCTAGGGGACTCTTTAGAGTCGACTGGGGCTCAGGAATTTTGAACCCATCCCCAGAGCACTCTGATGCCTGCAGTTCCCTGTTTGGCTATGAGTAACTGATAGTGCTTTGTCTCTAAGCCAACAATCTGGCGGTTTGGGTTCTGCTGTGCAAATGTCCTGAGCCCTTCCTGACTGGATTCCAACAGCATCTGTGCACACTCCTTTCTTGTCTTCTCAGCCTGTCTTCAGCTCTCCTCCACCCTGGAACCTTCCCCTACCCTTTCCTTTTCTCACACCCAGCTTCCCCCCACCTCTGGGTGTACCCTCCTCCTGGCTTAGCCTGCATTCCCTCCCACCAGTTCCTTCACCTGCAAGGCTCATATCAAAAGCTCCCTCTTTGCTGGCAGTAGTGGCTCATGCCTGTGATCCCAGCACTTTGGGAGGCTAAAGCAGGAGACTCATTTAAGCCCAGGAGTTTGAGATCAAGCTTGGGTAACATAGGGAGACCGCATCTAGACAATCGGGTATGCATGGTGGAGTATACCTGTAGTCCCAGCTACTCAGAAGGCTGAGGGGAAAGATCGCCTGAGCCCAGAAGGTCCAGGCTGTGGTGAACTGTGATGGTACCACTGCACTCCAGCCTGGGCAACAGAGTAAGACCTCAACTAAAAAAAAAGTCCCTTTCTCCAGGACACCTCTAAAGTTCCCTCTGGTCCCATGGCACTTTGCAGGTCCTTTATTGTCGGGCAAGTCATGTGGTAATGTGAGATTTTGTCATCTGGAGCCTGCCCAGCGGGCTCAGGGTTCACATATAAACTCTAAGTGTGCACTAAGTGTGCACCTTTAGCCGGGCGTGGTGGCTCACGCCTGTGATCCCAGCACCTTAGGAGGCCAAGATGAGAAGATTGCCTGAGCCCACGTGTTCGAGACCAGCCTGGGCAACACGGTGAGTCCTTGTCTCTACAATAAATTTTTTAAATAGCTGGACATGGTACACCTGTAATTCCAGCTACTTGAAAGGCTGAAATAGAAGGATCACCTGAGTCCAGCAGGTTGAGGCTGCAGTAGCCATGAGCGTGCCACTGCACTCTAGCCTGGGCGACAGGGTGAGTCTCTGACTCAAAAACAAAAGTGTGTGCCTTTGTGCCTTGCTCTAACCTCCACCCTGACCCAGGATCCATGCCTTCCCTGGCTTTGCAATGGTGTGGAGAGAGAGGTGAGAAAGACAGACCCTCCTGCAGACTTTCCAGAAGCCAGGAGACTGAGGATTAAGAGAGACCAGGAGTCAGAGCTCCTGCAAACAGACAACAGGACTTCGAGGGTTCCCTACAGCTTTGCAGACAACAGCTGCATAGAGATTTATCCACATAACTGAGGGGGATGGAGTGTGGGATCTGAGGCCAGGGGATTATGACAAGAGAAAAGGATTTCCCTAGGATATCCCTGGCTTTCCGTCTTTTTTAAAATAAGTTTAACACCAAGAGAATGGTTTGTCTCCACATCCTCATTCCTGGTCTTCAGCCATGAATTGTCCTAAACACACTCAGACCCACCTAGGACGTGAGGCTTTCCCTCCTGGGGGGAGAATGACTGGGGAGCAGCCCCCATACGGTCGGGAAAGGGAGGCCACACTCCTGACAGCCATAAGTGGAGGCGGGCATAGGGACCCCGCCCTTTCCCCGGAGATCCAAGGGACACTTTTTTTCCCCGAAGAGCCCAGGGAGCACAGGACACCCCGGGGAGGTCAGGGAGCTTGCTTCCGGGGATGGCGGGCTCCCACGGGCTCTCAGGACGTGTCTGTAGTGCGACCCCCCCCCACCTGCGGCCGCTCAGAGCCTGGGGTCCCGACAGAGGCTGCAGGTGTAAAGTGCCCGAAGGACGGTCCCTGCGACACCCTGCCCGCTCCTCACGGGCTGCAGTCGTGACCTATGCCCTTTTGTTCTGAGTCCACTTGAAAGGGAAATGCCACTGCCACGATGGAGAGAAAACATGCAACTACGTGGCTGGAGGACAAGCTGTTCCCGAGCTGACGGCGAGTGACAGGACGCGGCCCCAGGGGACCTCCGGGCGCTCCCTCGGCGTCAAGTGTGCTCGACATGGGGGGGTGGCTTTCCTGAGAGCGCCCCGCGGAGGCTCCCGTGGAGGCCGGGCTCTGCGCCGATGCCCTCGGGGAGGAAAGGCAGGGCGGGCGCCATCGGTCCCGCGGTCAGCGGGAAACCGGGGGCTAAGGGAGGCCAAGCAACAGCCTCGATGTCGCGCGGACGGTGCCCCAGGGCCCAGTAAGGTCAGAAGCCAGAATCTGGTCTGGCGGAGACCTGCGTGAGGCGAGCAGCCCGGAGCCGGCGCCTGCGCCTCTCAGCGCCCAGGGAGCATCCCCGGGTCGCCAATCGCCCAGACCACGCGCCCGCCCTGGGGTCCGGCATCCCCTGGTTTCCCGGAGCGTCAGGCCCCGCCCCGCGGCTTCTCCCGGGGCTCGCGATTGGCTCCGCCGGCCGGAGCGCCTGGCCGGCGTGATGACGTCAGACGCTGCCCGCGCCGCTTCCTGCTGTCAGTGGCAGAGAGACCGCCGCGTTGCTCCCAGGCTGGGGTGCTGCCGAAGCCGGGAGGATTTCCCCCGCTCCGCTCCTCTGGTCAGTTGGGGTTCAGGGGCGAGGGAGGCAGCGGACGGCTCTCCGAGATCCCCAGCCCTGGCGGTTTGCACCGCCCGGGCGCTGCCCCTCCTTTCTCCCGTGGAGACCCAGCCTCCGCCCCACGCCCGCACCCGCCCTGGCCTCAGTGCATCTTCACTCGCGACCCACTTCAACTCCAACCCGAGCTCGGCCACCTCCCCCCGCCCGCCCTGACACCCCTCATCCTCACCCCAGCCCCTCCGGCAGCCCTGGGGCTCCACGCTCCTCCCCAAACTCCCCGTTCTGTCCTCTCCCTTAGGCCCGGCGTTCTCAACCCAATCCCTGCCCCCCTACTCAGCCCCCACGGTCCGCTCATACTGTGCTCCCCACCTCTGCCCCCCTCTCATCCGAGACCTCCCTCCAGTGAAGGTGCCCTGTTGAGCTCACCCCTTCCCTCTGAATAGCTCAGATCTCAGCCTGTCCCAAGCCTTACGTGTGTCTTGTCCTTACAGATTCGCCCCTGACTTTCTTTCCATCGCCTGCCATCCCGAGAACACCCCGTCCCTAGGTCTTTGCTAAGCTGCCCCCAACTCTTGCTGCTACCACCCTCATTCGATCCTATTTTAAATGGGTCGCCATGGCCTTTCACCTCTGCTGACCTCCCGCCGTACTCTCTCCCCTAACTCTGTGCCCATTCTTCCTTTGACCCGGCTCCTGTTCCATCTTAGTGCAGGGTCCCCTGCCAGCCCCTCAACTGTCCAACCTGGGTGCTTGTCCAGAGCTGGGCAGTCAGCTTGGCAGGTGCAGGGCCTTGGTGGTGGGTAAGTGTGGGGAGTAGCAAGCCTTCCCTGCCTTTCAGGTCAGGCAGGGGTTTAGCCTGGTATCAGTCCCCTGCACCTGTCCTCAGGGATGGCGTTCCTGGCATTCATACTAGTTACTTATGCTGGCTACTGGGATGGCAGGTGTTATTTGCATACCTGGGAAGGCGAGAGCTGGCCACTCGCCTGGCTCACTCACCCCAGGGTGGTGTTCTGGCCCGAGAACCTCAGGGAGGTTCTGTGCAGGATTGGCCG
The DNA here is from genome assembly GCA_027257055.1 of Cephalopachus bancanus. NCBI lineage: Eukaryota > Metazoa > Chordata > Mammalia > Primates > Tarsiidae > Cephalopachus > Cephalopachus bancanus. Next base: position 1,269 of record JAPVLO010004653.1, on the reverse strand, counting down.
TGGTCATGGACCCTTGTCCATGTGTCTCCTCATCACACCTGCAAAGGCCTCTTCCCATGCTCCTCCCTGCCAGAGCTGACTGCAGAGTGGTCCCATCACTGAACACGGGGATGCTGTGGCATCAGAGGCAGTGTCACCTGTCGTGAGACGTGCAGGGAGTGAGTCCTGGGAGTCCAAGGCCAAGGAGAGTACAGAGGCTGTTGAGTTGCTTCCTCTTCTTGAGGTACTGGGTGATTGGGTTTTGGCCCTCTGGGCTCTGTGGACATAGGGAGCCAAGTTAGCCCAGAGTAGCTGAGGGATACTCCAGAGGCACCCAGATTCCCCGCTCAGCATTTATAGTTTCCAGCCCAGCCTGGACAACATGAGATACTGTCTCTACAAAATATTTTTAAAGTAACTGGGAATATGTTGTACGCATTTGAGTGTTAGCTACTTGAGAGGCTGAGGTGGGAAGATCGCTTGAAGCCAGAAGTTTGAGGCCAGCCTGGGCAATGAAGCAAGACTCTGTCTCTAAAAAAGAAAAAAAAAAAACATCCAATTTGTTGACGACCTGAGGGAAGCCAGCCCTGGGCGTCTCCTTGAGAGAGCCATGGGAATGACTGACCCAGTAGAGCACCGAACAGAGGCTGTGCACACTTGGGCTCTTGTGCCCTTTACTTTTCTCCTTGTGTGGCCTTTGAGGTTTCCTGGACACAGTTATTGACTTTTACTGAGTGTTGGTAGGAAAGGCGTGTGTGTGGCAATGCAGGCCTCGGCTGCCAGGCGACCCGCATCGGGACAGTCGCAGAAGGGGAAAGGGCAGTGCCTATCGGGCCGGGTGAGGACAGGGGGGTACCTTTCCAGGCCTGGGTGCCCGACGATGCCCCTTCCTGGCACCACAGTTAAACTGCGGAAGAGTAGGGACATGGGAAGCAGAGGCAGGACCGCACAGGCGTGGCTGCATTCTCCAGCTGTTGGGCTGGGGTCTGGCTGGAACGTGTCTTGCTTCAGCTCTAGACATGCTCATCTCTCCTTTGGGCGTTGGCTTCTGGATCATGTGACTCGGGCAGGGGCAGGTGCCGTGAAGTAGATGGACAGAGGCACTTCCATCTATCCCTCGTAGAAGCAACCGTACTGAGCTACAACTCCCATAGCGTAGCATCCGCCTGGGGGAGGATAACTCTGTGCTTCAGTGTGTCCATGGGCTGTGCAGCCATCACCACGGGCTGATTCCCGAACATTTTCATCCCCATAAGAGACCCCAACCCATCCCTCCTATCTCTCCCCTCT
>JAPVLO010004651.1:0-14117 GCA_027257055.1 Cephalopachus bancanus | reverse complement strand
AGAGATTCATTTTCACTCAGGTTCAGCTATTTCCTTCCTCCTGGTAATGGCAGCTGAAATCATCCTCTCCTCTGTGAACAAGCTGGCTGCTTGCTGAAGGAAAGGGAAATATTGCCATTTTGCTTCTAGAAAGCAGGTGGCTGCTGGCCCAGGATCTGTGAGGAAAAAGATTGGATCCATGCACATGATCAGGATGTCTGAAGCTGGGAGGATAATCTAGCAGAAGAGGTAGAGTCTGACCCCTGGCTCAGGAAAGCTAACCAAGATGGTTGTATTAAGTCATTATCTATGCCTTTCTTGGAGACGACACTTAAACTTTCTTATTCCCACATTGGAAGTTTGATGTTGCTGTGTTGGGAGCAGGCAGTGTAGTGGAAGTGTCTGGAGAGAGATCTGCTTTATGTGACAAACCCTCATCTGAATTCACTTATAGGAATCCTACCTGCTGCAGAGTATCTGAGACAGCCAGAACCATCATTCGCCTGGTAAGTCGAGAAAGATGAAGAGGTCCACCATGGAGTACTCTCTCATTCTGTCAAGGTCCATGTGGCGTTTTCAGCCCTTCTTGAGAAGCAACCAGGAAGAGAGTCATGGCACATCACAGTATGGAGAAGAAAGGGCCGGCAAGCAACCATTGTTGGAATCTATGCAATGCCTCTAAAGCAAAGCCCATAGGGTGGATAGCATCCACATTTCAAGACTGTATTGCAAACTCTTGACTGTTTTAGTCATCTCCACATACTGTGTGTCATGAGGGTAGCCCCATAGAATGTCTTTCTCCTTGCTCCTCAGTCTGTAATCTGCAGAGTTGACTGAGCACGTGATCTCTCCTGACATATCGTTCCCATGTATCCCCACTATATTCCACCCAGAAGTGGATGCTTCTGTTGTTGTGGTGGTGGTTGAATAATTTTATTCCATGTGTCTGCAAGCACTCTCTGCTACCTCCCACCTAATTAAGCTAGGACTTCATAGTCCCTCATTCTTTGTGATTAACCTTTTGACCTTGTCACTTCAACAGGGACTTGGTTATGGCAGCTAAAGCATCCTCTCAACTGTGAACTAGCAGGGTACTAGCTGAGGGAAGAGGAAAAAATGCCATTTTATTTCTAGGAAGCAGGTGAGCTGCTGGCCTAGGATCTGTGGGGAAAATGATTGGATCCATGTGCAGACTCAGGATGCATGATCCTAGGAGGATATACTACCAGAACAGAAAGATTTTGGTCCCTAGTTCATCATAGCTAACCAAGATAGTTGTGTCAAGATATGATCTCCAGCTTTCTGGAATCTGACCATGAAATTGTTCTGTTTTCACACTGGGAGAATTATGTTGCAGTGTTGGGAGTGGACGTGGATGGAACGTGACTGGAGAGTGATCTCCTTAATGTGACAGATCCTTGTCTCAATTCTCTCATAGGAAACCCTTCTAATACAGATTGTATGAAACCTCCAGACCCATTATTTTCCTGGGAAGTCTGAGGAATGAGTAGATTTTTAGGACGGTGTTGACACCTGAAGACTCCACATTCAGGGAAAACCAGATACTGCTGAATATTTGAACCTCATCCTTTCAGTCAGCCCCATATTTCCCTGTTCACAGTGTTTTCTGTTTTTGCTGTCAGTCATGTATAGGTTTTCATTTCTTCTACCCTTTCATTCAATAACCTACATCTACAGACTGAGGTGTACTCCTTTACCCCAAATTATTTGTAAACATTGTTTTCCTTATGCAGATTATTTAGTGTAATGTCTGTTTGCTTTTGGCCCTTTGTTCCTCAACATATTTTTAATTTAGTTTTTTAATTAGAAAAAGAACCTAGGAAGAGCATCATCACACATAATATTATGGAGAATAAAAGTCTGAAAGGCAAAAGTTGAAATTCACAAAATGCCTCTACAGCTCTATCCATGTGTACATGTCATACCAAACTCACACTGCTGCAAACTACTGACCCTTTTAGTCATCCTTAAAGACTGTTTCTTTTTCTGATACTCCATGGTGAACATTAGACAGCTCTGAGGATGTCCCAGAGAGACCCTCTAGTTCTTAGACCAAGAATGCTAGATTAGGCTGAGAGGTGTCATTTTTATAACCAATAATCATACACATATATTGTTTTTAGCAGTTTCTAGAGTGGTGTGTGATTATGAAAATGGGGTGGGTCAACGAACTCTGCTAGTTTTCCTGTCTTGGGTCATGACTATGCCGGTCTGAATCCACTGTCAGGATCTTAGTTCCAAAGCAGGTATGACCAATTCATGTTTACCTATGTAGGACATCCCCAAAAGGTATCTGTCAGACTTGCTGACAGATGTAATGTTTCCTGCTAGCTGTAACATTCTTTTAAAAAATTTTTCTTCTCTTCAGCATTGTTTTTTGATAATCTGTGCCTGCCGAAAGGGCAATAACACTTTTGCCTACACTGCTGCTGAGGTTGTGAACCAGGCTCATCTAACTCTATGATCTATCTTTTGTGTTAGCCTGATCATTGCTACTGAGTGTATTGCCTTGGTGATATGTTCCTAGATATAGGATGGAGTGTTGTCACTGTCAGTGGCACAAGTCACCATGTTTTCATGTGGCTGCAGAGATTCATTTTCACCCAGATTTAGCCATTTCCTTTCTCATTTCATTATTAGAAATAACAGTTGTGAAAAACCTTTCAAGTGAGAAGAAGCTGGATTCTTGCTGAAGACAAAAGAATCATTGCCATTTTCCTTCTAGTAAACAGGCGGGCTGCTGGTTTAGGATCTGTGGGAAAAAAGAATGGATTAGTGCCTAGACTCAGGACAGATGACATTGGGATTATGATCTACCAAATAGGAAGATTTTAACCCTGAACTCAGGGAAGAAAGACAAACCATTTCCACAATGTACTTCACTCCTTCTGAAATATTTATCTCATAGTACCCTGCACGGCACTGAGGAGCTTATGTCTTTGTGTTTGGATTGGACAGTGGATTGTTCATGTGCATTGGGGAATTTGCTTAATGTGTCTGATCCTGTCTGACTTTATTTGCAGACCTGCACTGTTCAAGATGAGGAAGAAGACCTTGACCCAATATGTCCAGGTAATTCTGAGGGATTGTGGGCAGCTCTTTTGGTGTTGACATTTAGAGACTCCAGATGCAGGGAATAGTAAAACCTACCAACTATACCTGTTACTAATGTTGCCTGTTTTTATGATATACTTGTATTGGTATTTCCCCCTCTTATTAATATCTGTCAAATTTAGTCATCTATATTCAATGGACTCAGTTGACCTAACCAATGGCAGACGTTTTCGCAGACTTCTTTCCTGTCCTTTGGCTTCTAGTGAAGTTGACATGAATGTCTGGTGTCTGCCTCTTTGATCTTAACACATTTGCAAGTATTTGATAGCAGGAAAGTGAATTAAAAAATCTCATCATGCTGTAGTATTGATAAAAAGAGACATTGAGAAACAATGTTTCTAAGAGTCTCTGAAGATTCAAGAACCTGTGTTCATTTGACCACAGTGTGTTGATTTCCACACAATTTGTGCAAACGTGATGAATGCAGCTTTATGTCCCTGCTTGTGCATTGTGTACTGTGGTTATTTCTTCAGGGATAGTTCCATCTCCTTCCTCCTCAGTTCATCATCTGCCCAGCGGACTCTCTCTCCTGCCCCAGATGGGGAGGGCGGGATTGTTTTATCACTCTTAGGGGACTGTCCTTTGCCTCTCTGTGCCTTTCTATAGGGCTTCCTTTAGAACCAGCTTGCCATGTGTTTTCGGTCTCCTCTGGTGTTTATCTTTGCTCTTCTTCACCCACCAGGCTCAGCAGGGTGATGCTCCAGGTTAAAGAGCAGGACGTCATCTTGACTTCTTCAATTTACCATGACCTGTCTGACTCCCACCAGTTGTCCAGAGGCACTTTGTTCTCATCTGAGGATCAGCAAGCCTGCTCAGCCTTGGATGTAGCCTGTGAGTACTCCATTGAGAAGGTCATGAAGCTATACTGGTCTTGGAGACAGCCAAGATGTTGTTTCCTGCAACTTGTACAGGTTGAGAAAGTCATTCATGCAGGCAGGCCCTGTGGACTTACTGTTTGGAAACTGGTGCTTGGATCTAATTTTAGGTACAGATGTTAAACGGGTGGAACTGTCCTGTTCTCTTGTCCTGGTCTACTACTTTGTCACCTGGTGCCTCCTCAAAAGAGAAGGTTAGTATCAATATAGGCCAGAGAGTGGAAAGGTGAGGGATAACTAGAAAACTTTGAACACAGTAGCTCACCTGGAGAAATTTGTGTCACAGACCTCCTTCCTTAAAACAAGACATCTCTCTTTGATGAAGTTACATTGCTAGTTGCATTTCCTGGGCAGTACCTTTCTCTCCTCTCTGGCCATCTACATGTGCTCGCAGTCTTGCCCAATTATTTTGGAGGTCTGTTTTTGTGATTCCTGTGTCCCAAACCAGGTTCTCTACTCCTTTGTGGTGTCTTCCCTCCACCTGAAGAGTCTTGGGTCCCATCCTCCATGCATGGCCACAGCTTTCATCCTCCTTGAACACCAATGATTTTTCAGTGTGTGGGTTTGTAGTTTCAATCATGTATCTCATCTCAGTGTTGTATTCTCATGTAAACAATCAACAAATGGTGTGTGTGGTGGGCTGATAATCTAATTGATGACCAAAGCATAGTGCTGCCCATCTCCATAATCTCCAGAAAATACTCTCTGTTGAGCGTGTATCCCATGAGGTAGCATCTTTATAGCGTGTATACAGGAAAAAATAAATTTTCACTGTTTCTTCCTCATTTTATTTTTTTTACTTTATTTTTCTGGCAGTTGCATGTAGTTCATTAAGAGTTTTATCTATCAAATCATCTTGTAGGAGGAGTAAGTAACTGATGTGCCCCAATACATCTGAGTATTTGTAATGAAATTAGCCATTAACAGTTTTATCCTCCATATTATTTTGGTGAATAAGGGTCTTTTCATGCTGGGACCATTCTCTTTCCTGTTTTCCATTTCTCCCTGAGTTGTATAGAAGCAGAGGTTTTTTTCAGTTACTGCTCCATGAGACTCTCTGTGGAAAACTAGTCAGGGGCTGTAATGTTTTTGTCTCTCCTCATCCCCTGCACCCAGGATTTCTCCTCTCAGCTCTCCTTTCCTGAAGGTTTTATACTGCTGCAGAGCCCCCTCTCTCAGAAACACCACAGGCAGGATATGACTCCCCTGAGCAGGAAGGAAAATACTCAGTGACAAGTCTTAGAGGTGAGATGCATGTGATGTGGGATGGCACTGCCAGGGCTTCATTAAACATGGGCCAGGAGAGACAAATTCACCAATGCAGATGGGTTGAAAGGAATGAATGGACCTTCCAAATTATACAAGGATGCTTCCTGTATGTGGGTTTATTATGATAATGTGTGAAAAGTGTGTAGAGTGTACAGCTGTGACCCCAGCAGTGTGGTCACAAGTGGCCTATTCCACCCCAAAAGAAGTTTCAAATATAAGTTAAGACTATAGTATGGAAAAGAAGGGAAAGCAACATTATGAAATTAAGTGGTAATAATTGAAAACATTCCCAGGACTTGCTTTTAAATAGCAAATACAGGGGACCAGTATGGAGGTCTGGGCTTGCTTAGTTTTCACCAACCAGATTTGCTGCTTCCAGGTGTTTTCCCCATCAGCCCAATATGAACTATGATAGGATCTTACTGAGTGTCCTAAGTGGCTAATGGGCAAGGAGTCACCAACTGCACCTTGAATGACTATGGAGGGGAAACCAGGCCAAGAGAAGAATTTGTGGACAACGACCTGGAAGCTGAAGGCACTTGGGGTTAGGGAGGGCCCAGCCTGACTCCAGGGGAGAATTTGTACAAGGGACAGGTGGGAAGTGATACTGGATAAGAATGTGGGGCCAGAAGTGAGAATGACCACCAAGGCAGGTGAAGAGTTAGAGTCATGTAGTGGGCAGCTAAGAGGAAGTTTGCAGAAGAGGACTAGGCTCATACAATGAGAACAGGTCATTTGGGTGATAAAACTGGTGACACAAGACAATTGACAGTATATAGATGGCAGAATTGCAGAGACTGTGAGGAGACTGGATGAGGAAGGGCATTGCTGATGGGAGTCCAGTATCATATGGGCTCAGAATGAGAAAGATGAACAGAAACATGGTTGCTATTTCTAGGAAAAGTTAACATTCCCTGGCAAGAATGAAGATGTATAGAGGGAGGAGAAAGAGGAGCTCCTGAGTGATGAGCAGCAGGCCCAGAGGGCCATGTCCCTCTGCTGAGCCTGACTTGGATTGGCATGAGGCTACTGGAGTCTTCATTAGCCCACCTTCTGAGAAAATGTATCCATCTCTTGGTAGAATACAAATAGTTTGCATTAAAGGGCTGCTGCCCAGACCCCACTGGAGGAGTGGCTATGGAAAGATTGAACACTCTGTTACCTTTCTAAGGAACCACAATTCTGATTCTAAATCACTTTGAGTCCTCAGTTTCCTTCCATGTAAGAAACTGGTATCTCTACTGTATTGTTTACAGCTGCTAACACCCACTATATGTCAACAGAATGTATATATGGGGACAGGTAGTAAAAAAGTTATAGGCAACAGGAAATTCCTAATGTGCCAGCACTCTGAACAGCTCACCTCACTTAGTATTTGGTTTATAGTATTCCATGTCCCTTTTCAAGGTTCCTCCCCAAAACCTTGAGGTTCTAACTCTTTCCCGTTCTTATACTTCAGTGTGGAAAGATCACATTTCTACTCCTATCCTCTCTAGAACTTACTCTCTAGGCTACAGGGAAAAATTTAATAACAATGGAATAATAGGCAAGACTCTGTTAGCCAGTCTGGTGGGTGGTTTCTTACTTTTGAGACTCTCCAGCAAGGGCACCTGCCATCTCATCATCCCCAGGCACAGACATGGAAGGTGACATCCCATTCACTTACATGATATGTGTCTTTGTGATCTGGGTCACTGGGTGTTTTTGCTAAGAGGCAGGGGCTTCAGAGATGGGTGTTGCAGGAGTGCTAAGCAAAGGGAAAACTGGGATTGTTCCTATTGAAACCTCCTTTACCTTTAAACTCCCATCCTGGATGCCTGTCCCCAGGAGCCTTTGAGTGGAGGTTTGAGGCTCCATGTGTCAGAGGTACAAGCTTCACACATAAAGCTGGAGTCAAATACCATGGTTACAAACTCTCAGCATCTGCTGCTGTACCCACAATGGGATTGTGCCTATGGTTTAGAAAGGTGAGACCTTTCCTTCACTACCTGCAACTTCATAGCCAGCACTGATTCTAGGAACCACTGGCATTTCCAAGGTTGGGAAGGAAAGGGGAACTGGAAGTTGTACTGCTAGTGTTGGCTCTCATGATGTTGTGGGTGGAGGAGACAATGTGGCCTGTCCATGCTCGCTCAGGGTAAAGTGGAAATCCATGATGCTTAATGAGTAAATTATGATCAAATCTGCTGTCAGGCATTTGTTTGCCACCTACTGGATGCTCACCTCAGCCAAGTAATTCGTCTTTTTGGCATTTATATCTCAATTCCCTCATCTGATAGCCTGAAGAATATCTTCATGCAGTCATGGTTAAGAGCATTAATTATGAGAATTTCCTGTGTGCCTGATTCAATAAACATTGCTCAACAGACCTATGAATGTATGTTATCTAATTCCTTTATCTTTCTGGCAAATTAATACTGTAAATGTGACTTTACACACATTGTCTCATCACATTGCTCATTTAAGATTTCTACTTTCTAGGGACTCCACTTTTTTACTTTCTCAGGAAGTCTCACTTGGCAATTTTCTTCTTCTTTTCATCATTCTTCATTAAGCCAAACTCCCCTCACTAGTTACTGTCCATAACAATGTATTAGGCACAGTAAAAATGGGCCCACAAGGCAGTCTCCAGACATATCCAGCTTATTTTTCTGTTTTCATCTCTGTTTGAAATAAAGGGAAACTTCACATGTAAAGTGTACAAGTACATCTTTTAAGACACACCCAATAGTTTACCATCTCCACTCCTCCTATGGTTGTGTGCCTAGTTACCTTCTCACAATGATCCACTTCTACTCAAATGTTTTTAAAACAAAGTTCCCAACCCCTAACATCCATTCATCTAGGGTGTGTTCATTTTTTCCTTCTGTCCCTCTCAATATCTCCTCCTGGAACCACAGGGGCTGATTGGTACTCATCTGTCAGTGAAGAGGCAGTGAAGAGGCGAAGATCACATGAGATAACAAGCACCAGTCTGGCTCCATGGAGAGGGCTCACAGAAAGTGTTCAGTGAGTGTTAGAGGATGCATAGTCCCTTACATGTACTGTGATAACTTGTATTGAATCTTTTCTCTGTTCTCTCTTTTGCTTGTCCTTGGATCCTCACAGCCCCAGACAAGACACACACACTGGCTCAGACACTAACTCCTGCTCACTTTCTCTGGAGTCCTGAGCATGAACCATGTTCCAGGAAACAGTTGGCAAGAGTTGACAGTCAAGGATAGAGTGAATGCTCTTTGTTTCCTTCTCCTTTACCTGGTGATTCCTGCCTGCTCTCTAGCAGGTTACTTATTTCTCACCACATCTCCTTTATCTTATTCTCCTCATGTTTCTAACTTTTTCCAAGTCATATGATGAGAATAGTGATTCTAATGTTATAGTCCATGTATCCCAAGTCTCTATGTAATAATTTCTTCATTAGATTATTAGGTAGATATACATATTTATGTCATTTGTGAGATCCATTATATTTGGTTTATACATTATGTAGCACAGCAATTACCAATCCTTTTGATATCAGGGCCAGTTTCATGGAAAACAATTTTTCCATGTACCAGGGATGGGAGAGGGTGGCATCATCAGGCATTAGATTCTCATAAGAACACAATCTACGTCCCTTGCATGTACAATTCTCCATAGTGTTTGTGCTCCTATGAGAATGTAATGCCATCACTGATGTGACAAAAGATGGAGCTCTGTTTGCCCTCTATGACCTCCTGCTGTGTAGCCTCGTTTTTATCTGGCCATAGACTGGAGAAAGGGCATTGCTGGGGACCATTGATATAGAGAATTTTTTTGTATGCAATATATATTTATGTAGTTTTATAAATTGCCCAGATTTAATCTTCTTTCCCAGTTATTTCTCTCATATTTCTTGAATTTTGATTGAGTGTTTTAATCTTTATCCCAGAAACACAGCCTGTATCCAGTGTGATTTCCTTGCTCTTGTCCGATATTCCCAGGACTTACATGTATTTTCTATTCTACTTTTCTTGAATATTTTTGTAAGTTGGAAGCACCTTTGCCTCCTGGCTAAATGATCAATTACTGGTTAATGTAAGGAAGAATGATACAAAAGAAAATATCAAAGTGTTGCTATTGACTTCACCTCACTTCTTGGACTTTTTTGTCCAAAGCCACTTTTCTTATCTGATATCCCTCTTTTGGGCAAGAGTATGTCCCAGTAACATCATAGATAACAATGAATCCTGAGGGATGTGGTTTTATTTTCAGATTCAGGTTTGGGGCTTTCCCTTGGAATGAAGGATCCTCCCCAACTGGAGGCTGATGCGACTGAAGGCTTAGCAGACAACACACAGGGGTGTCAATTCATTGGTCACATGTATGGCACCAATGTTCCCAAACAGTAGATTCTAAAAAGAAAACATCCATCCCAGAAATGGAAACTAGCATGCCAATCCATGACCTTCAAGCTTAAGGTATAAAGATAACTCCATCTTTGGTTTTTGGATGCACTTTATTAAGTGCATCTTTATATAAAGATTCCTTTATTTCTCTATATGAGATGACAACTCATTCTCCCAATGCTGTTACTCTTTTTTTTTTTGAGTTGGAGTATTAATGTGCTGCCCAGGCTGGAGTGCAATGGCATGCTCATGGCCACAGCAGCCTTGAACTGCTGGGCTCAGGCAATCCTTCTGACTCAGCTTTCCATGTAGCTGGAACTACAGGGGTGTGCTACCCTGCCCAATCAATTTTTTTGATTTATTGTAGAGATAAGGTCTTGCCAAGTTGCCCGGGGCTTGTCTCAAATTTCTGAGGTCAGGCAATCCTCTCACCTTGGAGTCTGAAAGTGCTGGGATTACAGGCTTGAGACTACGCCTGGTCTGCTGTTTCTCTTTTTCATTCTCTCTAGCTGCTGCTATTCTTCTGTAGGGTCTCACCTGTGTACCCCATCGGCAGCCACTCTGCCAGGCCCCCTTATCTCCATCTCCTGTTTGCTCTCTGAACTCTGCTCTGCTCCCATTGCAGTTGTCCTGATAGTCCCTCTCATAGCCACAAGAGAGTCCAGCACCACTGTCCTCACTCAAGGAACATATTTTAAACTGCTAAGTATGTGGTATTTTGCTTGAAATCAAACACTTTCTTGGCTTATTTGCCTTCTCACCATTGCATCCTCAACTCCTGTGCCCATTTCTCTGGAGAGCAATACTTCAGTAAATCACTTGCATTTAGATTTTCCTTTTAGGGCCTGCTTGAGCAACCCAACTAAGTCCAGTTTGAATCCTCACCTTGTACATGAGAATGAGAAATGTGAGAACTGAGCACAAAGGAACCCAATTAGAAAACCAGATTGGAACCTGGGTCACTGTTGGGAGTTTGCTACTGGCCTTGAGTCATGTTTGCCTTCAGCCCTAGATGTACAGTCTTATGCCATTGTGGACGGAGTTTCCAGGGACTCAATGTCTGCCCAACATGAACTCCTCTGAGCTGACATTAACTGCAAGACAATTACAAGTCTGTAAAGGGAAGACTATTTAAAAGTAGTTGCAGATGGCAGACTTCAGAAGTGCATAGTCATGAGATGCATTCTAAACTCTTCTTTTTAATCTCATTTTTACTTCTCCAAGTTGAACCCAGAATGTAAAATAGAACTCAGATGAATCTTGAGGTGAGAATATGAGAGAGTATTTTATGAATTAAGTTTAAGAAAAGTGAGTCCAGGGAGTAGCTTATAGATACCCATGAAGACTGACAAGAATACAGGACAATGTATGTCCCAGACCACCCCAACCTACAGGAGAATGATTTAACTGAAGTTGTCAGAAGAAAGAATAAAGTTCATAGAGTTACTGGGAATGAAGCCAATCATAATAGAAATGAACAAAGGAAAGAAAATGCTGGGAAATTGTGCTGCTATGCAGAAAATACCTGTTGAGATTCCAATGCCTGAACTCACACCTTGCAATTCTCTCTTAGTCCACAATATAGTTTGGGCATCGGTATTTTTTTGAAAGTGCCCATGTGATTTTAATCTGTGATTAAAGAGGAAAAGAACCACTGGTCTACTCTGATCTCAGGTTATCAATATAGAAGTGTCCCTGCTGTGTGACGATTCTAGAGAAAAGGGTGAACCTCCATCAGTCATTGATGGGATCTGCATTCCCCTCTTTACCATACTGTTTCTATGACAGAGAAAAAATTGAGAAAAAAAATGAGTGGATTAGATCTATAGCCTCTGTACTTGAAGCATACCCACTCAAACTATTTTGAATACAAGATACAATAAGAAATAATCATTACATTGAAGCCCAGTGTACAAAAAAACAATACTTGCCTTAAGACACATATTGGAATTTAGCATTTTTTTTTTTTTGAGTTGGAGTCTCACTCTGTCGCCCAGACTGGAGTGCAGTGGCCGCTCCCGGCCACCGCAGCCTCGACCTGCTGGGCTCTGGCGATCCTTCCGCCTCAGCCTTTCGAGTAGCTGGAATTACAGGCATGCACTACCACGCCCGGCTGATTTTTTGATTTATTGTAGAGATGAGGTCTCGCTGCCCAGGCGGGTCTCGAACCCGCGGGCTCAGGCAATCCACTCACCTCAGCCTCCCAAAGGCGCGGGATTACAGGCTGAGCCACCGAGCCCGGCTGGAATTTAGTATTTTATATTCAATTTTAAAATCAAAACCTGCAGTTTAAATTTCCCCATATGGATTTGTATGTTTATACTTCTTTATACCACTCTTGAGACTGGTGTAAAATATTGAAAATAATCTTCTCAAAACAAAACAAAAAAACCACTGTGAGAAATGGTAGGGTCTGGGGATAGACTGTAGTAAAACACAAGCTAGTTCTTTGCAAGTTTGACTTTAGAGTTTTATTGGTAGACACTGAGATAGTTCTACAAAGGCTTTAAGGTACAGGCAGGTGTGGAATCCACTTCAGAGAGTGGGACCACGGTGACACTCCTCCCCACTCTCTATTGGTTGATTCTTTTTTCCTTCGTCCCCTTTGGAAGAACACTTATAATTTCTTTGTGAGACCTTTTTCCTGTCCTGGCCAAGGTGACCAACAGCCTCTAATGACTGTTTAGACCTTCATATTAAAACCATTCCTCTTCCTGTATCCAAACTTTATGAAGAGGGCCTGAGGCTGGGGCTCTTCTCCCTATAGGACTGAGTCATGTAGTTATCAGGGCATATGTTTCTCTGCGGAGGGTCCTCTCCTTCTTGCTGGAGTCTGTTTTAAGCATGTGAGATAGATGATGAGCAGATCCTACCGGGAAGTGTGGAAAACCATCATACCTCCAGATAAAGGGGATTAGCAAGAGAGTGGCTGATTTTGCCTGCTGCTGGTTGGGGAAGGGCAGAGTCCCTGTAGCTTACAACACAACGTGGACTGTAAGTTCATGAAGGGTTTTCAAGTGGTTGGGTAGAGGAAGGATTTCTGTGTCCTGTACCTCAGGCTGACTGCAAGTTCTGGGTCATTTTCTTCTAACTTGTGGTTACCACTTTCCCCTTCAGCCAGCCTGAAGCTCGCTCACCCATCAAGTTCACCATCTCCATGAAATCTCAGTTTCCCCCTGAGTTTATCACCACTTTGCAATGCCTCCGGACTCAGCTATCAGCAGGAACAACAATGACTCTCATTGGGTTTTTTTAATTTTTCTGTCTCTTTCAGATACCAGGCACTGTTGAGAATATGAAAAGAATGAAAGTATCTCACAGAAAGTAACTTTTCCACCTGATGAACAAAACTAAAACAGCAAATCAAGTTAAAGGGCAAGCACAGTACTGGAGGGACCCTTTGATGAGAACTGACTTTCACAACCACAAAGGGCTCTGATGACTTTTAATCCAATAGGCTAATTTGATTTCAGAAATTATAGTCCTTCAACCTCCAATTGTGATATATTCAAGGAGACCAAAGCCTAGATTGACAAAGCCTACTAAGAGAACTTAGCCCTGATTCTCTGATTCCCATACTATAGAGAACAGCAGTCAGGAGCAGGTGGCAGAAGACAGGCAGCAGGTCAGACTGGACACTCATTGTCTTCAGATGGGACGTACTAGGAATAGACAGTCTCAACACTGCAGTGTTCTTGCTGAAAATATTTAGCCTGAGTTTAATCATGAGATAATTATCAGACAACTTTAGGATGTAGGCCATTGAGCCAAACAGGTGATCTGTCCTCTATGAACAAGTCAGTGTAACCACTATCAGTAACAACAGCAAAATGAGACATTTTGGGTTCAGAATGAGAAAGAAGTATACTTAAATAATCTTTGTTACTTATTTTGAATAAAAAATGTCTCTTCTCCTTTTTGTGTTGTTGTTGATGGTAGTGACATTGACCTGTTTGTAGAGGAGAGGTCAGCTGTTTGGTTCAATGGTTTACATTCTAAACTTGTCTGATTATTTCCTCATGACTAAATTCAGTGTAAATGTTTTGCTAAGAACATCTCAAAGTGAATACCATGAACTTCCTACTTCATTCCATCTGCAGGAAAGAACATCCAGTTTGTCTGTCACAGTTATTGAGATACTAGAATTGGTCCCTTGGTTAAGGAAGTATCTTGGTTAAGGAACAATAAACTCTGCCCTTTCTAAAGATGCCTTGTTTATTATTATTAAGTAATTCAGAAAGTGGGACTTTGAAAAAATAGAAAAATCCTGTATTCTAAAATCTTTTTCTAAAAAGATCCACTCCCAAATTGTAGTTCAAACTTCCAACAAAAAACTTATGGTGACAGCTTTATCTGATTGGTTTATCTGTCAGCAAAATGGTGTTGTTCCACATCTGTTAACATCCAATTTAAATGTTGACAATTAAATTTTATGTCTATCACTCTGGAGTAGTGGGTTTTCTATTTTAAAAACTTCCCTTGGGTTTTTTTC
>JAPVLO010004650.1:0-44670 GCA_027257055.1 Cephalopachus bancanus | reverse complement strand
TTGCATCTTGTAACAATTACAATTATTCTCTAATTCCACATGGAAACATCTTTGTTCAATTTTCCTGATAGTCCGAAATATGCCTCTGAAATTTGATTTGCTCTTATTAGGATCTAAACAAGCATCATACATCATATTGGTTGAAATGCTTTTGAATTCTCTTTTAATCTGTAAAAGCCCCTCCTCACCATTCCTTTGCCACTCCTTTGATAAAAAGATTGGATTATTTATTCTATAGAAGTACTCACATTCTAGGTTTCACTGTGTACATTTTTGGGGTGAACACGTTCTATTACAAACTAACTTATACTTAGATCTATATATATAGTTGGAGTCAGGCTCACTTACTTTAGCAAACATTTTATACTTGATGCTTTGTACCTGAATAGCATCATGTCTGACTGCACATAATATCCATTTCCTACAGTTTTGATATGAAGATTGATCAGTGAGTTTCAATAATCTCACCTTGATTTGTTCACTTTGTGAGATTTCCCATCAATATTTCACCTATATTTTACTAAATTGATGCATTAATTTTTTTATTGACATGCAACCCACATACCACTAATTCAACACATTACAAGTTATTGTTCTTAGTGTAGTCACAAAATTAAGTACCCACAGAATGGAGTCTTGTGCCTGGATTCCTTCACACATGTCTTCATTTATCCATGTATTGTGACATATGTCAACACTTCATTCTCTGATTTTATAATTATATACTTCTATTATATAATAAACCATGGTATGGATCAAATTTTTTTGTTTAAACATTCATCTGTTGATGGGCATTTGTATTGTTTCTCCCTTTGGGGTTTTATAAACAGTGCTACCACAGCACTGATGTACAAGTTTTGTTTGAATATGTTTTCAATTCTCTTGGGTATATACCCAGGAGAAAAAGTTATTTTTTAAATTTTATTTTATTACAGAGATGGGGCTACAAGTAAGGATTAATTACACAAGTAGGCTGCCTGCAGGTGAATTTTGGGCCTCCAACTGGCCCTCACTTTCCCTGGTATAGGACCAGGTACCCTTTGTGTTGTTATGTGACCCTTACCCCAGCAGTGCCCAACAATCACCGATCCCGCCCTTGTAGCAATGTGATTATTGCTCAGGTTCCACTTATGAGTGAGAACATGTGGTATTCCATTCTTTGTTTCTGTGATAGATTGCTAAGTATGATGGTCTCCAACTCCATTCACTTTTCTGTGAAGTCCATGATTTTGTTCTTCTTTATGGCTGCATAATACTCCATTGTGTATAGGTACCACATTTCCTTTATCCAGCTGACTTTCATGTAATTGTTTAACTTTTTGTAGAAGTGTCAAACAGCTTTCCACAGTGGCTACATCATTTTATTTTATTTTTAATTTTAAATATGTGGGGTACAATTCAGGGTAAGTATATAAATGTTCATTATGCAGTTTCCCTTGTAGATGAGGTGTGTCCCCCCTCTCGCATCTTTTTAATTTCCCACCAGCAGGATAAAGATTTCTATTTCTCCACATCCTCACTAGTTGTTATTTTCCATTTTATTTTTATTCTATCAATCATACTAGGTGTGAAGTGATATCCCCTTGTGATCTTGATTTGTATTTCTCTAATGATTAATGTTTACTATTATCATATTAATTTCAACATCTTTTGGGAATACAAATAGATTTAGTCTGGGCGTTAAGTGTACTCACTATCACCATGCCCACCTGTGCACACTGTATCCTAGCGATGATCTTTTTGACCCTTACCCTGTTCCCTCTCCCCCTTCTGAGTCTCCATTGTTCATTATACCATTCTCTCTGTCTTTGCATATCCTTACTTTAGCTCTTATTAGGCATAAGTTTAGCTTCCACTTGGATGATGTTTGCCAATTCCACCCAAGTCACTGCAAAAGACATTATTTCAGAGTAGTTGGGAAGATGACAACTGAGCCAGTCAGACTATGCTTTGTACCCGAATTCCATCATGTGTGAGTGAGCGTATGGAAAATGTTGTGTACTTGCTGGTGAGCAACTGGGCGTGTGGGTGGCTGAGTGAGAGCTAGGGAGCTAGCGGCCAGGGCTCTCCTGGCGCAGCAGCTGGTGCCTCAGCTGCTGGGCTTGGACCCTAGTGACTCCTGGGACGTGGAAGCTGAGTGCCATTTTCTTTTTTTTTTTTTTTCAAATCAACCAACCCTCCCTGGGAAGAAAATGCTATGAGAGACTGTCTAAGTGGGGGCTTGTGAGCAAGTGACCAGGCCCCTGGTGCAAAAGCTGGTGCTGCAGCTTCTCTGCTTCATCCCTGGCTCTTCCCAGATCACAGAAGCCGAGCACTATTATTTTTTTTTATAATAGACAAAAGTGGTGGGTAGAAAATATTACCCCAAGCCCTCCCTCACTGATGCAGCAAGAGAGAGCCTGCTGGCACCTGGCTTTCCCTCACCACTTCAGCACCTGGCAGGGCTCTGGAAGCAGGGGTTGCAGAGGGAGTACAGAGGCAAAGTCCCACAGACAAGAGAAGCACCCCACCACTATCTTGAAGGCAGGGCAGGAAAGTGCTCTGACTTGCTCACCACGGACCAACAGACCCGATCTCTATGACTGGTGGATCAACTACTCAGGGACTGAGCATGACCCAGAGGGAACATCCTGAAAGCACAAACTTTGGAGGGACCTGACAAGTGCTGAGTTCCAGGCACCCCACCACCTACCCTGGTCTAGCCGCAGTTCAAAGGGTGTGTCCAAAAAAGGACAAAGAAGAACTCCAAAGAGTTCAGTGCTGAGTCCAGGGCTGACCCAAACCCCCTCCTCCCCAGCAATCCTCTGAACCTCAGACCCACACAGCTGGGTCACTACTGAGAGGGACAAACCCAGCCTGGATGTCAGTCACAATAGGAGATCTCCATTCCAGGATAGGCCTGGCTGGAGCAGCCCCTACGAGTACAAACCTGGGGAAGAGACAACCTCACACCTCCCCACAGAAGGAGATCTCCCTGACCATACGAGAGTGGGAGGGGAGGACTACAGACCCACCTACCTCCACTGCCCCTCCTCCTTCCCAACTTCAGACACTGAGGAGAGAGTGAAAGAGATGGCTCTGCAGAGACCTGATTAGAGGAGCAATTACAGAGCCTGCCACAAGAGGGCAAGTTTTTTTAATTTAAATTTTTTAAAAAGTTTTTAAAATTTTTTGACTGTTAGTTCATCTGTTTTTTAAGTATTTTTCCTTTGTGCATGAATGTGTATGTGAGGCTTTGATCTGCTCCCCCACAAATATTTTTTCTTTTCTATTTCTGTTTCTTCGTTTATTTGTTGTTTTCTGTCTATGTGTATATGTGAACGACTGAGTGTTCATCTTTCAATTTTGTTGTTGTTGGTTTGTTTTTGCTCTTTTGTTATTCTGGGTTTTTATTTTCATTTTTTATAGTATAAAGTGTGTGTCAATATATGTGTGAGGGTTCGAGCTGAGTTCCATTTGTTTTTTCTCCTCCCGTCTTTCTGTTTTACTACTCTATTCACTTTATGCTAGGCATATGTGTGTGTGTTTAGTTTTCTTGGTTTTTTGTTGTTGTTGTCTGTTTCACTTTGTTGCTCTTCCAGTTTGTTTGGGGGTGTGTGTGTTCAATTGTTTTTTGCATTGGTTTCTACTTTGCATCATCATATAGAGTGGTGGTGGGGAGTGGGTCTCAGGGAACACATACCAAAATAAGTGAACTTGTAATTTGCAAGTAGTTTCTGAATCCTAGCACACCATCCTCGACTTTATTCAAATTTCAAAAGCTACAAGAGACAGTAAAGCTTCCCATCCACCATCCTATTTCAAACTAGAACATATCCAGAGCCCAGATCAGGGAAGAATAGAAGACTGAGCAAACATCAGAAGGGAAAGCCCCCCTGACACTGAATAACAGAACTAAAGAGAAAAACAAGGGATCTGTCACAAATGAGGAAAAACCAGAGGAAGACTTCAGGCAATTTCAAGTGTACCAAAGACAAACTCCTAGAAAATCCGACCTTGGTGCCCAAACAATACAAGTCACAACAACTATCCCCAGAATACGACAGGGATTAGGGAATGGATGGAAAGAGTGAATAAGATTCAAGAAAGACAAGATGCAACACTGAAAGAACTTGTAACAGAGACTTTGGCAATGAAAAATTTCATCCAGGAAACAAATAACAAGATGACAAGTATGGAAAGCAGAATTAATCTAGCTAAGGAAAGAATCTCAGAACTTGAAGACCAGAACATGGAATTAACCCGATCTGTAAAAAACATAGAAAAAAAACTCAGAAAGAAAGATCAAAGCCTACAAGAGATGTGCAATTATATCAAGAGGCCAAACCTACGCCCGATTGGTATCCCAGAAGAAGAAAGGGAAATGGAGAACTCCTTGGAGCAAGTATTCCAGGAGGTAATCCAAGAAAACATTCCCCATCTCACCAGAGGTATGACCAGCCAAGCACAAGAGATACAGAGAACCCCTACAAGACATCAAATGAGAAGAACAACCCCTAGACACACAGTAATTCGCCTACACAAAGTAGGTACAAAAGAAAAACTAAAGGCAGAAAGAGAGAAGGTCAGACAACATAGGCGGGAACACCAATAAGAATAGCAGCAGACCTATCAGCTGAAACACTACAAGCAAGAAGGGACTGGAGCCCTATATTCAGAGTCCTCGAAGAAAAACAATTTCAACCAAGAATTTCAGATCCAGCCAAGCTCAACTTCATCAGTGATGGAGAATTAAAATCCTTCCCAGACATCCAATCTTTAAGAGATTATGCAGCTCCCACATTAGCTCTACAGGAGACACTTTAAAAGGTATTAAGCACAGAAAAAAGAAAAAAAAATGACCACACACTTCCCAAAAGAACAGCAGAGCACAGAATCAACACAGAATACATTGCAACAAGAAACTTGAAACACACACATACCTTAACCCCAAAGCCAAAAGAAAACAAGCAAGGAAAGAAAAAACATTATAAGAACCTCATGACAGCAATAAACAATCACATTTCAATAATCAGCCTGAATGTGAATGGACTAAATGCACCACTGAAAAGACACAGAATGGCAAACTGGATAAGAAACCATGACCCAATGATTTGCTGCATCCAGGAGACTCATCTCTCTACAAGGAATGCACACAGACTAAAAGATACAGGATGAAAAAACCAGTTTCTAAGCAAGTGGATCACAAGAGAAGGAGTTACAATCTTAATATCACACAAAACAACCTTTAAGCTATCAAAAATTTAAAAAGATGCAAAAGGACACTACATAATGATAAAAGTTTCAATCCATCAACAAGAAATATCCATCCTAAATATATATGCACCCAACACAGAAGCACCACCATTGATAACGCAACTACTAAATAAACTAAAAAAAGATATTGACCCTAACACTATTATAGCAGGGGACTTAAATACCTCACTAACAGCCCTAGATAGATCATCAAGGCAAAAAAATCCACACGGAGATCCGGAAACTAAACTTGACACTCAATCAAATGGACTTTATAGATATCTACAGATTATTCCAACCAACACAGAATATACATTCTACTCATCACCACATGGAACGTACTCCAAGATTGATCATATCCTTGGTTATAAATCAAGCATAAATAAATTCCATAAGGTTGAAATCTTGCCATGCACACTCTAAGACCATAGTGGAATAAAAATAAGCATCAACACCAATGACATTTCCCCAAAGCCCACAAAGACATGCACACTAAACAGCATGATGCTGAACAACCACTGGATCAACACTGAAATCAAAGCAGAAATTAAAAGATTCCTGGAAGCCGGGCTCAGTGGCTCAGCCTGTAATCCCACGCCTTTGGGAGGCTGAGGTGAGTGGATTGCCTGAGCCCGAGGGTTCGAGACCCACCTGGACAGCAAGACCTCATCTCTACAATAAATCAAAAAACTTTGCCCGGCGTGGTAGCATGTGCCTGTAGTTCCAGCTACTTGGAAGGCTGAGGCAGAAGGATCACCAGAGCCCAGCAGATCGAGGCTGTGGTGGCCGGGAGTGGCCACTGCACTCCAGTCTGGATGACAGTGAGACTCCAACTCAAAAAAAAAAAAAAGATTCCTGGAAACAAATGAAAATGAAGAAACATCTTACCAAAACCTCTGGGATGCCATGAAAGAAGTTCTAAGATGGGAATTTATATCTCTATGAGCATACATCAAGAAAATGGAAAGGTCACAAGTGGAGAGCCTAACCAATCACCTAAGGGAGCTGAAAAAAGAAGACCACAAAAACTCCAACTTTAGCAGAAGAATCCAAATCACCAAAATAAGAGCCCAAATATGGGACATAAAAGACAAAAATATCATATAAAACATCAACAAAACAAAAGCTTGTTCTTTGAAAGAATTGACAAGATTAATGGACCCCTAACCAGAATGAACAAGAAAAAGAGAGAAAAGCCTAAATAAACAATATCAGAAATACAAAAGGTCAAATAAAAATGACCTTGAAGAAAGACAAAAGATTATCAGAGACTGCTATGTACACCTCTATGGAAACAAACTTGATAACCTAAATGAAACGGAGGATGTCCTGACATCACACAACCTCCCAAGGTTGAAACAAAAAGACACTGAGCCAATAAATAGACCAATAACAACCCAGGAAATTAACTCTGTCATATGAAAACTACCTACAAAAAAAAGCCCTGGACCGGATGGATTTCCAGTAGAACTCTACAAAACGTACAAGGAGGACCTGATACCAATCCTATTGAAAGTATTCCAGGAAATTGAGAAAGATGGAATTCTCCCAAATCATTTTACAAAGCTAACTTCACTCTGATAGCCAAACCGGATAAAGATCCAACAAAAAAGGAGAACTACAGGCCAATATCCCTTATGAACACAGATGCAAAAATCCTCGACAAGATTCATGCAAATCAGATCGAAAAACACATCTTAAAAATCATCCACCGTGACAAAGTAGGCTTCATCCCTAGGATGCAGGCTTCATCCCTAGGATGCAGGCTTCATCCCTAGGATGCAGGGCTGATTCAACATTCACAAGAGCATAAATGTCATTAAATACATCAACAGATGTAAAAACAAGAACCACATGATTATCTCATTAGATGCAGAAAAAGCTTTTGATAAAATCCAGCATCCCTTCTTGATAAAAACCCTCAAACACCTAGGTATAGAAGGAACATACCTCAAAATAGTAAGTGCCATCTATGATAAACCCACAGCTAACATATTGCTAAATGGACAGAAGTTGGAAACATTTCCCCAGAAAACTGGAATAAGACAAGGTTTCCCACCCTCACCCCTCTTGTTCAATATTGTGTTGGAAGTCCTAGCTCAGGCATTCAGACAAGTGAAGGAAATCCGGGGTATTCAAATAGGAAAAGAGGAAGTCAAGTTATCCCTCTTTGCTGATGATATGATCCTATACCTTGAAAATCCAAGAGAATCTGTCAAAAACCTGCTTGCACTGATAAAGGACTTTGGCAAAGTCTCACATTTATTTGTACAAAATAAATGTGCAAAAGACAGTTGCATTCCTATACACCAACAACAAGCAGGCAGAGACCCAAATTAAAAGCACCATCCCATTCACATTAGCCACCAAAAAAATGAAATACTTTGGCATCTTCCTAGCCAGAGAAGTGAAAGACGTTTACAATGAGAACTACAAAACTCTTCTCATAGAAATCCAAGAAGACAAACAAATGATAAATATTCCATGCTCATGGAAAGAAAGAATCCCCCATTGTTAAAATGTCCATCCTACAAAAGGCAATCTACAGATTCAACGCGATATCCATTAAGTTACCAACATCATTCTTCTCAGACCTGGAAATGACAATACAGAAATTCATGTGGAAACATAAACAACCACAAATAGCCAAAACAATCCTTAGCAAAAGAAACAAAGCAGGAGGTATCACACTTCCAGACTTCAAACTTTACTATAAGGCTACAGTAATCAAAACAGCCTGGTATTGGTGCAATAATAGGCACACAGACCAATGGAACAGGATAGAGATTCCAGAAGCAAAGCCTCAATTCCTCAACCACCTCATCTTTGACAAAGCCTCCAACACAACCACTGGGGAGAGGACAACCTATTCAGTAAATGGTGCTGGGAAAGCTAGCTGACCACACGCAGAAGATTGAAACAGGACCCCTATCTACCACCATACACAAAAATTAACCCTAAATGAACGAAACACCTAAATGTAAAACCTCAAACTATAAGAATCTTAGAAAATGCATGAGATACCCTTATGGAAATTGGAACTGGTAACCAGTTCCTATTCAGAACCGTAAATGCCCATACCTTAAGAAATAAGATAGACAAGCTCATCAAATTCATGAGCTTCTTCAAAGCAAAAGAAACCATCAAGTAAGTGGGGAGACAGCCCGCAAAATGGGAAAAAATATTTGCCAACTGTATATCTGACAAAGGCCTACCATCTAAGATCTACAAGGAACTCAAATGCATCGAAAAGAAACAACAAACAGCCCCATTCAAAAGTGGGCAAATAACATGAATAGCACTTCTCAAAAGAAGATACACGGGCAGCCAGCAGACAATGAAAAAGTGCTCAGCCTCACTCATCATCAGAGAAACGCAAATCAAAACCACACCGAGATACCACCTAACCCCAGTAAGAATGGCCATCATGAATAAAACAAACAACAGATGCTGGTGAGGATGTGGAGAAAAAGGAACACTTCTACACTGCTGGTGGAAATCCAAATTAATGCAACCTATTTGGAAGGCAGTGTTTCGGTATCTGAAAGAACTAGAAATTGACTTTCCATATGACCCAGCAATTCCCCTATTGTGAATATACCCGGAGGTACTCAAATCATCCTACAAAAAACATACCTGCACATGTATGTCTGTTACAGCAGCTCTAGTCACAATAGCAAAAACATGGAATCAACTATGCTGCCCATCGAAGCTGGATTGGATTTTAAAAATGTGGCACATAAACAAAATGGAATATTGTGCAGCCATAAAGAAGGACAAACATATGGACTTCACAGCAACATGGATGGATTTAAAGTCGATCATACTCAGTGATCTATCACAAAACAAAGAACAGAGTATCATATATTCTTACTCATAAGCAGACCTGGAACAATTATAATACTATAAGAAAGGGATTGGCAGTAGTGGGAAACTGTCAGGGGAGGAACATTGGGATTGGCAGTTGAGGGAAACTGCTAGGGGAGGGAGGGGCACACCTCATCAACAAGGGTATCTACATAATCAACATTTGTATACCTAACCCTGAATTGTACCCCACATCTTTATCATAAAAAAGACATTATTTCATTCTTTTTGATAGCTGAATAGTATTCCATGGTGTATATATACCACATTTTTATTATGCACTGATTGGCTGATGAACATTAGGGATGATTCCACATCTTTGCAATTATGAATTGTTGCTATGATGAACTTGTGGGTGCAGGTGCATTTTTCATTAAAGGGCCTCTGTTCCTTTGGGTAGACACTAGTAGGTAGATTGCTAGGTCACATGGTAGATCTACTTTTAATTATTTTGGAAAAGCTCCATACCACTTTCCAAAGAGTTTGTACTAATTTACACTCCTACCAACAGTGTATAAGTGTTCACTTTGCTCTGCATCCACACCAGCATCGATTTTTATTTATTTATGTTTTAAATAATGATCATTCTGTCTGGTGTAAGGTGATATCACATTGAGATTTTAATCTATATTTCCCTAATGAGAAGTGATGTTGAGTATTTTTTCGTATGTTTGTTGGTCATTTGCATATCTTCTGTTGCAATAATGATTAATGTTGTTGAGTATATTTCCTGGAATAAAGAAAGTCAAGGATCTGCAGCATGGGAGCCCTGCATGACTGAATCCATACTGTGCCACCCTGGTTCCCCTTGGCAAAGTCACTTCGCCTCTGTGGACCTCTGTTTTATACTGCAATGAATACTTACCAAATCAATGTTCATCTAGTGAATGGAACAGAAAAAAAGTCCATGACTTGAGTCTTTACGTGAGGAAATGGCCACTACTTCCTAAAGCAGAGGAGGAGAAGAGGCAGGAATCCAGACAGGAGCAGCTGAAAGTCATAGCCCATGTCTTCATCACAGGATCCCATCTGGAAAGGAGAGGGAACTCTTTTCACTTTACGCTCATTACAAAGTGGGGAAGTTGTGGCAGAGCATGAACCCCTCCCCAATCCACCCCTTACCAGTTGAAAACAACTGGGAAGCCGGGCTCAGTGGCTCAGCCTGTGATCCCGTGCTTTGGAAGGCTGAGGTGAGTGGATTGCCTGAGCCCGCGGGTTCGAGACCTGCCTGGGCAACTTGGCGAGACCTCGTCTCTACAATAAATCAAAAAATCAGCCGGGTGTGGTAGCGCATGCCTGTAATTCCAGCTACTCAGAAGGCTGAGGTGGAAGGATCGCTGGAGCCCAGCAGGTCGAGGCTGTGGTGGCCGGGAGCGGCCACTGCACTCCAGTCTGGGTGACAGAGTGAGACTCCAACTCAAAAGAAAAAAACAGCTGGGATTGAGGACTTTCCAGTGTAGACCTGAAATGCAATCAGGCAGCTGCCTGGCCAGGACAAAGCACTGCAGGGTCTCAGCATCCTCTTTGTCTTGCCTCTACCCAAACAGTCAGAATAAAGGGCTGTTAGTCAGGGTCTGATGAGCCCAAGGGTCAGAGTATGTGGCCAGCAGGTGATCTTGGGGGACTTGAGCATGGACAGGTCAGTTGGAGAAGAGTGGAATAGAGACAGGAAATTCTGAAAGGTTGAGGCCATCAGAGGCCGGTTGTACTGACCTCAGGCGGATGCAGGGGCCCTGGGCTTCCTTGAAAATTTCTTTGAAGGTAATAACACGGGGAGTAGATCAGGGCAGGGTAGTTTCAGTTCACCTTTAAATACTTTTGTATTCATGAGAATTTTCTTTAACTGAAAAAATAAGGATTACATCAATCAATGGAAATAAAAGCCATCATCAGAAACACCTTCACAGCCAATTGTTTATTAACCAAATAGGCAGGTTACAGGTGGGCCTAGGGTAGCTTTAATGAGGATTCACGCCCCCCCAATTTAACACTGCTGTGAATGGTTATCTTCGTTTTCCAGTACATGCTACAGGTGTCTCCATTCTGACAATGTTCTTTAGCAAGAGGAGTGTGCTCCCTTTATTAAAATTAGAAGATATGGATCAAGGCAATAGTCAGTAAGGGAAAAACCCATGAGTCGTTGTTACTCCTTTGGACCCAGGACATTTCCCCTTAGCATGTCCAAGACTGAGGAGAGACCTAGAAATGGGAGTTTGGCCCCCCCCGAACCCCCCCATCCCCCTCACCCACGGTGCCTGGGAAAAAGGGGTGTGCTCGGTGCCGTGCCTGGGTGGAGGGTTGCTACCCCGGGGACTCTGGAACTGGGCCGCATTAAGGGGTGGGGGGGCCCCAAAGCCGAATTCCCAGACCGGGGGAAAGGCTGAGGGAAGACCGTGGCCCGGGCCCCGGGGGTTTGGGGGGACCAATGCCCGCGGTTCCAGAGGAGTATAAAAAAACCGCGGGTAGGCCCTTCCGGGCGGGGGGGGGGGGCATTCACCCTCCGGCAGGAAGGCCAGGCCGGGCAACTTTGGGGGCCCTCCCTCAACCACAGTCGGGGGAATAAGGGCCCCAGAGCCCTGAAGCGGGTTTAGAGAGGGCAGCGGGCTGGGTTTTTTGAGCAAAGGGGCGGAGGGATTTGTGGGGGAAAAGGGAGGAAGGGCATTCACGGTGCGCCTGCCTCCGAAATTTTTGGGATCCGGGGAAATTTTGTTCGGGCGGGGGGGCAGAAACGGGGGTACATGGGGGGTCCACGAAGGCCCCTCCCCAGGAATAGCCCTCGGGGGCACTCCCCCCGACCCAACCCCGGGGGGCCCCGGGGACCCCTGGCCCAGCCCCCCAAACACCGGAGCCTGGGGGTTTTCCAGGGGGGGGCTCGGGGGCTACGGCCATGTCTGGGCGGGAGCCTATATTGGATGGACGGGCTTGCCCGTGGACCCCAGGCCCCGTTCCCTTGGGCCCGGGGCCACCCGCCTTTGGGGGGGGGGGCCCGGGCCCCTGAGGCGAGAGAGGTGCTCCCCCTGGGAGGCCTCAAACCCCGGTTTTGCGGTTTCGGCCCCTATGGGGTTTTGGGACCTTTCCTTCCGGGGAGGAGATGGGGGGCCATCCCCAGTGGCCCCCCCGCAACTTACATTGTGCCCTCCTTTTCTCTTGCCTGTGTTTCCACCATTAGGGGCTGGGTTCTACCCGAGGCCCTTCCCCCTGGTGCCCCCTGGTTTGGCACCAAAAACCCCTGCTTTACCTTTCTCTCTTCAAGGGGGGCAGGCTCTCTGGGGCGGGAGCGGGCGACCCTTTCTCCTCCTCCTCGGAAAAGGGGGTTTTCAAATCCCGGGGGGGGAGGTGGGAGCGTGAACCCAAAGGTCCGGGGGTTGGTCCGAAGACCTTGAAAGGAAGGTTTTCTGGGACTGGGGGGTGGTGGGTTCCCTGCACTCAGGGACCCACTGCTTGAACAGCCAGCCGGTGCCGGGACCCACTGGTTTGCCGCAGGCCACTACATGTCCTTTTTAAGGAACGGCTCAAAGTAGGACCAAAGTTTTGTTCCTGGAATTTTGCCTCCCGGGAGTGTCCATAATTCCCCCAGGGGCCGTAGGTGCGGGTCTCGAAGGTGTGGGTCATCATCCCCATTTGCAGAATTTGGGTTGGGGAAGGCAAACCACCACAATTACAGCATTCCTCCTTCCTGGGTGGGGGGATTCAAAAAACCGTGAGGTATCCGGCCTCTGGGGCCTGACCCCTTGGGAAAGGGGATTCCTGGGTCAAAGGACCCGGGCTGGGGAGATCCTCTGTCCCAGGCCAACGAATCCCCTGCCCCCCGTCCCCCTGTACGAAGGGGTTGTGGCAGTAGTTGTTTTGGCCTACATTTGAGGGGGGGGGTGGGGCCCCGAGGAGTGAGGAGATTCCGGGCCCAATTGGGCAAAGGGCGGGTCCACGGTAGGCTTTAAACCCACACCCCGGACTCCCCTCAAACCAAACCGGGTGGGGATGAAGTCATCCTTCAAAAGGGGGTTGGTCGGGCTTTTTTTTCCCAAACTCCAAATAGGGAAGAAAAGACACCAGTAGGGGAAGAAATGACCGGGGGTGGGGCGAACAGGGAGGCAAACGGTTTCTTCCTGGGGGGTTAAACAAAGGGGGGGATCTTCAAAAGCCCAACCCCGGGGATTTTTTCCCCCAGTAACCGGGTGACGGAAGTTGGGCCCCCGGGGGCCCAGTCCCGGCTGCGGGTTAAAACTCCCCGCCCAAAGGGGAACCCAACCGTGTGACATGGGGCTGCCCGCCACTGACCGGGACGCCCTCGGGGGACGAAGGTTCGATTTTGGGTGTTGAAGGTCTTTTGCTCCGGTGGCCCAGACAGGGCCCAGGGTCGGCCCTGCTGTCTTTCCTTGTGGTCTCCTGACGGAGCTGTCCAGAGCTACGCGCCAGAGAGCTAAAGGAGGGGAGTCTTGGCCGACCCCGAGGATCCCCGCCTGTCGGACTCTCCGGGCCTGCAGTCCCATGGCTCCCTGGGAGAAGGGTGATGTCCCGGTCCCAGTGTCCTGGGTGGCAGGGTTCGCTCACCTCCCGGGGAAGGAAGCTGGGGAGTAAGGGTGGCATGTGAAGGGGCCCAAGCCAGAAGGCTGGGGGCCAGAGCCGGGAAGCAGCTGGGGAAACGAAGCCCACCTTGCCCGGGCCCCAGGGTTTGGGGGGGACCAATCCCCGGTTCCAGGGGATGGATGGAAAACCCGTGGTCGGCCTGGTCCGGGGGGTGGGGGGCATTATCCCTCTCGGTGGGAAGGGCCAGGCCAGGCAAACTTGTGGAGTCCGGTGCCTGCAGGACCAGGGCACTCAGGTGGAATGAAGGGGCCCAGAGTCCCAACTGGGTTAGACCCCAGGAGAGGGGTGGCGTTTTTTGCCCGCAAAGGGCGGAGGGATTTGGGGGGGAAGGGGCAGGAAGGGCATTCACGGTGCAACTCCACCAGAGGAACTTGTTTGGCATCCGGCAAATTTCCCCCCTTTGCGGGGGGTGGGCAAAAACTTGGGTCAGATGAGGGGTCCCGGCGCACAGGCACGCCCCCGCAGGAATCGGAGCCCTCAGGGGCAGGGTGCCCCCCCCCAAACCCGGGGGGGCCGGGGGAGCCCGGCCCCAACCCAACCCAAGGGACAGCCAGGACGCCTGCGGGTCCTTTCCAGGAAGCTGGGGCTGCGGTGGCTGGAGGCGGCCATGTCTGGGCGGAGCCTACTGGAGGCCTTGGCCATGGAGCTTTGGGCTGTGTCCTGTGGACGTTCGGCCAGGTGCCCGTTCCCTTGAGCGCCTCAGGCGCACCCGCCTTGGGGCGGCCGGGGGCCCGGGGCCCCTGAGGACGAGAGACGGTGCATCCCGGGTCCTAGGAGGACCTCTAACAGCCCGGCACTTCTGTCGCCGTTCAGGCCCTCACTGGCCGGCCTTTGCGTGACCTTCCTTCCGGGGGAGCGAGATCGGAGGGCCAGTCGCCACGTGGCCCCCGACAACTTGACATCTGCTGCCCTCCTGCTTCTCTGCTTGCCTGTGTCCGCTCCACCATTAGGGGGCTGGGTCTGAGCCCGAGGCCCTTCCCCCTGGTGCTCCCTGTTGTTTGGTCAGGTCCAAAACCCTGCTGCTTTGACCTGTTGCTGCTGCTTCAGAGGGGGCAGGACTGGGCTCTGGGGTCAGGAGCAGGCGCACCCTTTAGGGGTGCCGGTGGGCTCTCGCTGGGCGCGAAGGGGGTCTTTCAAGAGGGCCCCGGGGGCTGGGGAGGTCGGGAGCGTCCAGAAGCAAAGGCTCGCGAGGGTTGGTCCGAAGCAGGCCTCTCGCACCCCGGGAAAGGGCCCTTTCGGGGACGGGGGGGTGGTGCGTGTCCCTGCATCTCAGGCGACCCCATCTGCTCCTGAAGCGAGCCGAGCCAGAGTGCCCGGGGCACGGCGCGACGTGGTCTTGCCTGCAGGCGGCAGGCTGGACATGTCCTTTTGAAGGACACGGTCTCGAAGATGAGGCCCAAAAGCTTTTGTTCCTGTGAAATTTTTGCTTCTGCCGGGAGTGTCCGGAGCTAATCCCCCCAGGGACCGTAGGTGCAGGTCTCGAAGGCTGTGGGTCATACACTCCCCATTTGCAGAATTCAGGTATGGGAAGGCAACTAGCCGAGCCACTGGAATTGACAGGGGGATGTCCTCGCTTCCTCGGGGTGAGAGGATGTCGAGGAAGAACCGTGAGGTACCCGGCCTCTGAGGCCTGACTCCTTGGGAGAAGGGCGTATTCCTCAGGGTGCAAAGGCAGCCGGGCCCCCGAGGCCGAGATCCTGCTACGTCCCACGCGAAACAACAGAGACGTCCCCGTGTCCCCCGTGGGCCCCTGTACGCACGGGGTTTGTAGGCAGTCACGCATTCGTCTTCGGCCTCCACACCTTCTGACGCTCTGGCTGCGGTGGGTGGGTTGCCCTTGCGAGGATGTGAGGAGACTGTCCGCGAGTCCACAACCCTTGTCGGTCTAAGGGCGGGTGCCACGCGCCTCAGGTTCTTTCCATCACACCCACAGCCTCGGACTCTCCTCGAACCATACCGCACGTGTCTGCGGCATCCGACAGTCATCCTTAGCAATGAACGGGAGTTGGTGCGGTGCTGGTTTTCGCAGACATCATGCCACACATAGGGAGAGAAGGACGGAGACACCAGTAGGGGAAGAGGGGGATGACCAGGGTGAGGGCGAACAGGGAGGCAAACGGTTTCTTCCTGGGGGTTGGAAACATAAGCGTGGGGGTATCTGTCGGAAAGACCCCGGGAACGGCAGAGGCCGGGATGCAGTGTTTTCCCCGCAGTGAACTCGGTGTGATTTTGGGAAGCTTGGGCCCCGGGGGCCCGAGCCCCGGCTGCGGGTATCAAGACTACTCCCGCTCCAAGGGGAACCCAACCGTGTGACATGGAGTGTCTGCCCGCCACTGCCCGGGGCACGACCCTCGGGGGACGAAGGTTCTGACTCTTGGGTGTTGAAGGTCTTTTGCTCTCTGGTGGCCCAGACAGCGGCCCGAGGCGTCGGCGCCTGCGTGTCTTTGCCTCTGTGGTCTCCTGAGCGGAGCTGTCCAGAGACTGACGCGCCAGAGACGCTAGAAGGATGGGAGTCTTGGCCGACCCCGAGGATCCCCGCCTGTCGGACTCCCCGGGGCCTGCGAGTCCCACTGGCTGCCTGGGCAGAAGGGTGATGTGCTCGGTGCCAGTGTCCTGGGTGGCAGGGCTTCGCTCACCTCCCGGGGGACTCTAGGAAGCTGGGCCGCTTAAGGGTGGCATGTGAAGGGGCCCAAGCCAGAATGGCTGGCGGCCAGAGCCGGGAAGCAGCTGAGGACAACGAAGCCCACCGTGTGCCCGGGCCCCGGGGGTTTTGGGGGGGATTCCGAATGCCCGCGGTTCCAGAGGAGTGGATGGAAAAGCCGTCGGGTCAGGACCGGCCCTGGGCGGTGGAGGGGCATTCATCCCTCTCGGTCAGGAAGGCCAGGCCAGGCGAACTTGTGGAGTCCGGTCCCTGCAGGACCAGGGCACGTCAGGTGGAATGAATGGGCCCAGAGTCCTGCAAGCTGGGTTAGAGCCCCAGGAGCAGCGGGCTGGCTTTTTTTTGCCCAGCAAAGGGCGGAGGGAGTTGCCCTGGGGGAAGGGCAGGAAGGGCATTCACGGTGCGACACTGCCATCCAGAGGAACTTGTTTGGCGATCCGGCGAAGTTTGCCCCTTGCGGGCGGTGGGCAGAAGACTTGGGTCACGAGTGAGGGGTGCCGAGCGCACACGGCACGCCCCCGCAGGAGATCGGAGCCCCAGGGGCAGCGGTGCCGGCCCGACCCGAACCCCGGGGAGGGCCGCGGGAGCCCGGGCCCAGACCCAGACCCAGGGGGACAGCCAGGACGCCTGCGGGTCCTTTCCAGGAAGCTGGGGCTGCGGTGGCTGGAGGCGGCCATGTCTGGGCGGAGCCTACTGGAGGCCTTGGCCATGGAGCTTTGGGCTGTGTCCTGTGGACGTTCGGCCAGGTGCCCGTTCCCTTGAGCGCCTCAGGCGCACCCGCCTTGGGGGGGCCAGGGGCCCGTGGCCCCTGAGGACGAGAGACGGTGCATCCCGGGTCCTAGGAGGACCTCTAACAGCCCGGCACTTCTGTCGCCGTTCAGGCCCTCACTGGCCGGCCTTTGCGTGACCTTCCTTCCTGGGGAGCGAGATCGGAGGGCCAGTCGCCACGTGGTCCCCGACAACTTGACATCTGCTGCCCTCCTGCTTCTCTGCTTGCCTGTGTCCGCTGCCACCATTAGGGGGCGGGGTCTGAGCCCGAGGCCCTTCCCCCTGGTGCTCCCTGTTGTTTGGTCAGGTCCAGAAACCCTGCTGCTTTGACCTGTTGCTGCTGCTTCAGAGGGGGGCAGGACTGGGCTCTGGGGTCAGGAGCAGGCGCACGCCTTTAGCGGTGCCGGTGGGCTCTCGCTGGGCGCGAAGAGGGTCTTTCAAGATGGCCCGGGGCTGGGGAGGTCGGGAGCGTCCAGAAGCAAAGGCTCGCGAGGGTTGGTCCGAAGCAGGCCTCTCGCACCCCGGGAAGGCCTTCTGGGACTGGGGGGTGGTGCGTGTCCCTGCATCTCAGGCGACCCCATCTGCTCCTGAAGCGAGCCGAGCCAGAGTGACCGGGCACGGCGCGACGTGGTCTTGCCTGCAGGCGGCAGGCTGGACATGTCCTTTTGAAGGACACGGTCTCGAAGATGAGGACCAAAGCTTTTGTTCCGGGCAATTTTGCTTCTGCCGGGAGTGTCCGGAGATAATCTCCCCAGGACCGTGGTGCAGGTCTCGAAGGCTGTGGGTCATACACTCCCCATTTGCAGAATTCAGGTATGGGAAGGCAACTAGCCGAGCCACTGGAATTGACAGCGGGATGTCCTCGCTTCCTGGGGGTGAGAGGATGTCGAGGAAGAACCGTGAGGTATCCGGCCTCTGGGGCCTGACTCCTTGGGAGAAGGGCGTATTCCTCAGGGTGAAAAGGGCAGCCGGGCTCCCGAGGCCGAGATCCTGCTACGTCCCACGCGAAACAACAGAGACGTCCCCGTGTCCCCCGTGGGCCCCTGTACGCACAGGGTTGTAGGCAGTCACGCATTCGTCTTCGGCCTCCACACCTTCTGACGCTCTGGCTGCGGGGGGTGGGTTGCCCTTGCGAGGATGTGAGGAGACTGTCCGCGAGTCCACAACCCTTGTCGGTCTAAGGGGGGGTGCCACGCGCCTCAGGTTCTTTCCATCACACCCACAGCCTCGGACTCTCCTCGAACCATACCGCACGTGTCGCGGCATCCGACAGTCATCCTTAGCAATGAACGGGAGTTGGTGCGGTGCTGGTTTTCGCAGACATCATGCCACACATAGGGAGAGAAGGACGGAGACACCAGTAGGGGAAGAGAGGGATGACCAGGGTGGGGGCGAACAGGGAGGCAAACGGTTTCTTCCTGGGGGTTGGAAACATAAGCGGGGGGGTATCTGTCGGAAAGAGCCCGGAACGGCAGAGGCCGGGATGCAGTGTTTTCCCGCAGTGAACTCGGTGTGATCTTGGAAGCTTGGGTCCCGGGGCCCGAGTCCCGGCTGCGGGTATCAAGACTACTCCCGCTCCAAGGGGAACCCAACCGTGTGACATGGAGTGTCTGCCCGCCACTGACCGGGCACGACCCTGGGGGGACGAAGGTTCTGACTCTTGGGTGTTGAAGGTCTTTTGCTCTCTGGTGGCCCAGACAGCGGCCCGAGGCGTCGGCGCCTGCGTGTCTTTGCCTCTGTGGTCTCCTGAGCGGAGCTGTCCAGAGACTGACGCGCCAGAGACGCTAGAAGGATGGGAGTCTTGGCCGACCCCGGGGATCCCCGCCTGTCGGACTCTCCGGGCCTGCGAGTCCCACTGGCTGCCTGGGCAGAAGGGTGATGTGCTCGGTGCCAGTGTCCTGGGTGGCAGGGCTTCGCTCACCTACCGGGGACTCTAGGAAGCTGGGCCGCATGTGAAGGGTGGCATGTGAAGGGGCCCAAGCCAGAATGGCTGGCGGCCAGAGCCGGGAAGCAGCTGAGGACAACGAAGCCCACCGTGTGCCCAGGCCCCGAGGGTTTGGGGGGATTCCGAATGCCCGCGGTTCCAGAGGAGTGGATGGAAAAGCCGTCGGGTCAGGACCTGGTCCTGGGCGGTGGAGGGGCATTCATCCCTCTGGGTCAGGAAGGCCAGGCCAGGCGAACTTGTGGAGTCCGGTGCCTGCAGGACCAGGGCACGTCAGGTGGAATGAATGGGCCCAGAGTCCTGCAAGCTGGGTTAGAGCCCCATGGAGCAGCGGGCTGGCGTTTTTTGCCCAGCAAAGGGCGGAGGGAGTTGCCCGGGGGGAAGGGCAGGAAGGGCATTCACGGTGCGACACTGCCATCCAGAGGAACTTGTTTGGCGACCCGGGCGAAGTTTCCCCCTTGCGGGCGGGGGGCAGAAGCTTGGGTCACGAGTGAGGGGTGCCGAGCGCACACGGCACGCTCCCGCAGGAGATCGGAGCCCTCAGGGGCAGCGGTGCCGGCCCGACCCGAAGCCCGGGAGGGCCCGGGAGCCCGGGCCCCAGACCCAGACCCAGAGGGACAGCCAGGACGCCTGCGGGTCCTTTCCAGGAAGCTGGGGCTGCGGTGGCTGGAGGCGGCCATGTCTGGGCGGAGCCTACTGGAGGCCTTGGCCATGGAGCTTTGGGCTGTGTCCTGTGGACGTTCGGCCAGGTCCCGTTCCCTTGAGCGCCTCAGGCGCACCCGCCTTCGGGCGGCCAGGGGCCCGTGGCCCCTGAGGACGAGAGACGGTGCATCCCGGGTCCTAGGAGGACCTCAAACAGCCCGGCACTTCTGTCGCCGTTCAGGCCCTCACTGGCCGGCCTTTGCGTGACCTTCCTTCCTGGGGAGCGAGATGGGAGGGCCAGTCGCCACGTGGTCCCCGACAACTTGACATCTGCTGCCCTCCTGCTTCTCTGCTTGCCTGTGTCCGCTGCCACCATTACGGGGCTGGGCTCTGAGCCCGGGGCCCCTTTCCCCCCTGGTGCTCCCTGTTGTTTGGTCAGGTCCAGAAACCCTGCTGCTTTGACCTGTTGCTGCTGCTTCAGGGGGGGGCAGGACTGGGCTCTGGGGTCAGGAGCAGGCGCACGCCTTTAGCGGTGCCGGGGGCTCTCGCTGGGCGCGAAGAGGGTCTTTCAAGATGGCCCGGGGCTGGGGAGGTCGGGAGCGTCCAGAAGCAAAGGCTCGCGAGGGTTGGTCCGAAGCAGGCCTCTCGCACCCCAGGAAGGCCTTCTGGGACTGGGGGGTGGGCGTGTCCCTGCATCTCAGGCGACCCCATCTGCTCCTGAAGCGAGCCGAGCCAGAGTGACCGGGCACGGCGCGACGTGGTCTTGCCTGCAGGCGGCAGGCTGGACATGTCCTTTTGAAGGACACG
This sequence comes from Cephalopachus bancanus, assembly GCA_027257055.1. Taxonomy (NCBI): domain Eukaryota; kingdom Metazoa; phylum Chordata; class Mammalia; order Primates; family Tarsiidae; genus Cephalopachus; species Cephalopachus bancanus. The sequence continues at coordinate 24,163 of JAPVLO010004650.1, read as the reverse complement.
GTCTCGAAGATGAGGACCAAAGCTTTTGTTCCTGTGCAATTTTGCTTCTGCCGGGAGTGTCCGGAGATAATCTCCCCAGGACCTTTGGGCAGGTCTCGAAGGCTGTGGGTCATACACTCCCCATTTGCAGAATTCAGGTATGGGAAGGCAACTAGCCGAGCCACTGGAATTGACAGGGGGATGTCCTCGCTTCCTCGGGGTGAGGGGATGTCGAGGAAGAACCGTGAGGTATCCGGCCTCTGAGGCCTGACTCCTTGGGAGAAGGGCGTATTCCTCAGGGTGCAAAGGCAGCCGGGCTCCCGAGGCCGAGATCCTGCTACGTCCCACGCGAAACAACAGAGACGTCCCCGTGTCCCCCGTGGGCCCCTGTACGCACAGGGTTGTAGGCAGTCACGCATTCGTCTTCGGCCTCCACACCTTCTGACGCTCTGGCTGCGGTGGGTGGGTTGCCCTTGCGAGGATGTGAGGAGACTGTCCGCGAGTCCACAACCCTTGTCGGTCTAAGGGCGGGTGCCACGCGCCTCAGGTTCTTTCCATCACACCCACAGCCTCGGACTCTCCTCGAACCATACCGCACGTGTCTGCGGCATCCGACAGTCATCCTTAGCAATGAACGGGAGTTGGTGCGGTGCTGGTTTTCGCAGACATCATGCCACACATAGGGAGAGAAGGACGGAGACACCAGTGGGGGAAAGAGGGATGACCGGGGTGAGGGCGAACAGGGAGGCAAACGGTTTCTTCCTGGGGGGTTGGAAACATAAGCGTGGAAAGAGCCCGGAACGGCAGGGGCCCGGGGATGCAGTGTTTTCCCGCAGTGAACTCGGTGTGATCTTGGAAGCTTGGGTCCCGGGCCCGAGTCCCGGCTGCGGGTATCAAGACTACTCCCGCTCCAAGGGGACCCAACCGTGTGACATGGAGTGTCTGCCCCCACTGACCGGGCACGACCCTCGGGGGACGAAGGTTCTGACTTTTGGGTGTTGAAGGTCTTTTGCTCTCTGGTGGCCCAGACAGCGGCCCGAGGCGTCGGCGCCTGCGTGTCTTTGCCTCTGTGGTCTCCTGAGCGGAGCTGTCCAGAGACTGACGCGCCAGAGACGCTAGAAGGATGGGAGTCTTGGCCGACCCCGAGGACCCCCGCCTGTCGGACTCCCCGGGGCCTGCGAGTCCCACTGGCTGCCTGGGCAGAAGGGTGATGTGCTGGGTGCCAGTGTCCTGGGTGGCAGGGCTTCGCTCACCTACCGGGGACTCTAGGAAGCTGGGCCGCTTAAGGGTGGCATGTGAAGGGGCCCAAGCCAGAATGGCTGGGGGCCAGAGCCGGGAAGCAGCTGAGGACAACGAAGCCCACCGTGTGCCCAGGCCCCGAGGGTTTGGGGGATTCCGAATGCCCGCGGTTCCAGAGGAGTGGATGGAAAAGCCGTCGGGTCAGGACCTGGTCCTGGGCGGTGGAGGGGCATTCATCCCTCTCGGTCAGGAAGGCCAGGCCAGGCGAACTTGTGGAGTCCGGTGCCTGCAGGACCAGGGCACGTCAGGTGGAATGAATGGGCCCAGAGTCCTGCAAGCTGGGTTAGAGCCCCATGGAGCAGGGGGCTGGCGTTTTTTGCCCAGCAAAGGGCGGAGGGAGTTGCCCGGGGGGAAGGGCAGGAAGGGCATTCACGGTGCGACACTGCCATCCAGAGGAACTTGTTTGGCGATCCGGCGAAGTTTGCCCCTTGCGGGCGGTGGGCAGAAGCTTGGGTCACGAGTGGGGGGTGCCGAGCGCACACGGCACGCTCCCGCAGGAGATCGGAGCCCTCAGGGGCAGCGGTGCCGGCCCGACCCGAAGCCCGGGAGGGCCGCGGGAGCCCTGGCCCAGACCCAGACCCAGAGGGACAGCCAGGACGCCTGCGGGTCCTTTCCAGGAAGCTGGGGCTGCGGTGGCTGGAGGCGGCCATGTCTGGGCGGAGCCTACTGGAGGCCTTGGCCATGGAGCTTTGGGCTGTGTCCTGTGGACGTTCGGCCAGGTGCCCGTTCCCTTGAGCGCCTCAGGCGCACCCCCCTTTGGGGGCGGCCAGGGCCCGTGGCCCCTGAGGACGAGAGACGGTGCATCCCGGGTCCTAGGAGGACCTCAACAGCCCGGCACTTCTGTCGCCGTTCAGGCCCTCACTGGCCGGCCTTTGCGTGACCTTCCTTCCTGGGGAGCGAGATCGGAGGGCCAGTCGCCACGTGGTCCCCGACAACTTGACATCTGCTGCCCTCCTGCTTCTCTGCTTGCCTGTGTCCGCTGCCACCATTACGGGGCTGGGCTCTGAGCCCGAGGCCCTTCCCCCTGGTGCTCCCTGTTGTTTGGTCAGGTCCAGAAACCCTGCTGCTTTGACCTGTTGCTGCTGCTTCAGAGGGGGGCAGGACTGGGCTCTGGGGTCAGGAGCAGGCGCACGCCTTTAGCGGTGCCGGTGGGCTCTCGCTGGGCGCGAAGAGGGTCTTTCAAGATGGCCCGGGGCTGGGGAGGTCGGGAGCGTCCAGAAGCAAAGGCTCGCGAGGGTTGGTCCGAAGCAGGCCTCTCGCACCCCAGGAAGGCCTTCTGGGACTGGGGGGTGGTGCGTGTCCCTGCATCTCAGGCGACCCCATCTGCTCCTGAAGCGAGCCGAGCCAGAGTGACCGGGCACGGCGCGACGTGGTCTTGCCTGCAGGCGGCAGGCTGGACATGTCCTTTTGAAGGACACGGTCTCGAAGATGAGGACCAAAGCTTTTGTTCCTGTGCAATTTTGCTTCTCCCGGGGAGTGTCCGGAGTAATCTCCCCAGGCACCTTTGGTGCAGGTCTCGAAGGCTGTGGGTCATACACTCCCCATTTGCAGAATTCAGGTATGGGAAGGCAACTAGCCGAGCCACTGGAATTGACAGCGGGATGTCCTCGCTTCCTCGGGGTGAGAGGATGTCGAGGAAGAACCGTGAGGTATCCGGCCTCTGAGGCCTGACTCCTTGGGAGAAGGGCGTATTCCTCAGGGTGCAAAGGCAGCCGGGCTCCCGAGGCCGAGATCCTGCTACGTCCCACGCGAAACAACAGAGACGTCCCCGTGTCCCCCGTGGGCCCCTGTACGCACAGGGTTGTAGGCAGTCACGCATTCGTCTTCGGCCTCCACACCTTCTGACGCTCTGGCTGCGGTGGGTGGGTTGCCCTTGCGAGGATGTGAGGAGACTGTCCGCGAGTCCACAACCCTTGTCGGTCTAAGGGCGGGTGCCACGCGCCTCAGGTTCTTTCCATCACACCCACAGCCTCGGACTCTCCTCGAACCATACCGCACGTGTCTGCGGCATCCGACAGTCATCCTTAGCAATGAACGGGAGTTGGTGCGGTGCTGGTTTTCGCAGACATCATGCCACACATAGGGAGAGAAGGACGGAGACACCAGTAGGGGAAGAAGGGTGACCAGGGTGGGGCGAACGGGGGGCAAACGGTTTTTTTGGGGGTTAAAATTGCGGGAAAAGACCCCGGAACGGCAGAGGCCGGGATGCAGTGTTTTCCCGCAGTGAACTCGGTGTGATCTTGGAAGCTTGGGTCCCGGGGCCCGAGTCCCGGCTGCGGGTATCAAGACTACTCCCGCTCCAAGGGGAACCCAACCGTGTGACATGGAGTGTCTGCCCGCCACTGACCGGGCACGACCCTCGGGGGACGAAGGTTCTGACTCTTGGGTGTTGAAGGTCTTTTGCTCTCTGGTGGCCCAGACAGCGGCCCGAGGCGTCGGCGCCTGCGTGTCTTTGCCTCTGTGGTCTCCTGAGCGGAGCTGTCCAGAGACTGACGCGCCAGAGACGCTAGAAGGATGGGAGTCTTGGCCGACCCCGAGGATCCCCGCCTGTCGGACTCTCCGGCCTGCGAGTCCCACTGGCTGCCTGGGCAGAAGGGTGATGTGCTCGGTGCCAGTGTCCTGGGTGGCAGGGCTTCGCTCACCTACCGGGGACTCTAGGAAGCTGGGCCGCTTACAGGGTGGCATGTGAAGGGGCCCAAGCCAGAATGGCTGGCGGCCAGAGCCGGGAAGCAGCTGAGGACAACGAAGCCCACCGTGTGCCCAGGCCCCGAGGGTTTGGGGGGATTCCGAATGCCCGCGGTTCCAGAGGAGTGGATGGAAAAGCCGTCGGGTCAGGACCTGGTCCTGGGCGGTGGAGGGGCATTCATCCCTCTCGGTCAGGAAGGCCAGGCCAGGCGAACTTGTGGAGTCCGGTGCCTGCAGGACCAGGGCACGTCAGGTGGAATGAATGGGCCCAGAGTCCTGCAAGCTGGGTTAGAGCCCCATGGAGCAGCGGGCTGGCGTTTTTTGCCCAGCAAAGGGCGGAGGGAGTTGCCCTGGGGGAAGGGCAGGAGGGCATTCACGGTGCGACACTGCCATCCAGAGGAACTTGTTTGGCGATCCGGCGAAGTTTGCCCCTTGCGGGCGGTGGGCAGAAGACTTGGGTCACGAGTGAGGGGTGCCGAGCGCACACGGCACGCTCCCGCAGGAGATCGGAGCCCTCAGGGGCAGCGGTGCCGGCCCGACCCGAAGCCCGGGAGGGCCGCGGGAGCCCTGGCCCAGACCCAGACCCAGAGGGACAGCCAGGACGCCTGCGGGTCCTTTCCAGGAAGCTGGGGCTGCGGTGGCTGGAGGCGGCCATGTCTGGGCGGAGCCTACTGGAGGCCTTGGCCATGGAGCTTTGGGCTGTGTCCTGTGGACGTTCGGCCAGGTGCCCGTTCCCTTGAGCGCCTCAGGCGCACCCGCCTTGGGCGGCCAGGGGCCCGTGGCCCCTGAGGACGAGAGACGGTGCATCCCGGTCCTAGGAGGACCTCTAACAGCCCGGCACTTCTGTCGCCGTTCAGGCCCTCACTGGCCGGCCTTTGCGTGACCTTCCTTCCTGGGGAGCGAGATCGGAGGGCCAGTCGCCACGTGGTCCCCGACAACTTGACATCTGCTGCCCTCCTGCTTCTCTGCTTGCCTGTGTCCGCTGCCACCATTACGGGGCTGGGCTCTGAGCCCGAGGCCCTTCCCCCTGGTGCTCCCTGTTGTTTGGTCAGGTCCAGAAACCCTGCTGCTTTGACCTGTTGCTGCTGCTTCAGAGGGGGGCAGGACTGGGCTCTGGGGTCAGGAGCAGGCGCACGCCTTTAGCGGTGCCGGTGGGCTCTCGCTGGGCGCGAAGAGGGTCTTTCAAGATGGCCCGGGGCTGGGGAGGTCGGGAGCGTCCAGAAGCAAAGGCTCGCGAGGGTTGGTCCGAAGCAGGCCTCTCGCACCCCAGGAAGGCCTTCTGGGACTGGGGGGTGGTGCGTGTCCCTGCATCTCAGGCGACCCCATCTGCTCCTGAAGCGAGCCGAGCCAGAGTGACCGGGCACGGCGCGACGTGGTCTTGCCTGCAGGCGGCAGGCTGGACATGTCCTTTTGAAGGACACGGTCTCGAAGATGAGGACCAAAGCTTTTGTTCCTGTGCAATTTTGCTTCTGCCGGGAGTGTCCGGAGTAATCTCCCCAGGACCTTTAGGTGCAGGTCTCGAAGGCTGTGGTCATACACTCCCCATTTGCAGAATTCAGGTATGGGAAGGCAACTAGCCGAGCCACTGGAATTGACAGCGGGATGTCCTCGCTTCCTCGGGGTGAGAGGATGTCGAGGAAGAACCGTGAGGTATCCGGCCTCTGAGGCCTGACTCCTTGGGAGAAGGGCGTATTCCTCAGGGTGCAAAGGCAGCCGGGCTCCCGAGGCCGAGATCCTGCTACGTCCCACGCGAAACAACAGAGACGTCCCCGTGTCCCCCGTGGGCCCCTGTACGCACAGGGTTGTAGGCAGTCACGCATTCGTCTTCGGCCTCCACACCTTCTGACGCTCTGGCTGCGGTGGGTGGGTTGCCCTTGCGAGGATGTGAGGAGACTGTCCGCGAGTCCACAACCCTTGTCGGTCTAAGGGCGGGTGCCACGCGCCTCAGGTTCTTTCCATCACACCCACAGCCTCGGACTCTCCTCGAACCATACCGCACGTGTCTGCGGCATCCGACAGTCATCCTTAGCAATGAACGGGAGTTGGTGCGGTGCTGGTTTTCGCAGACATCATGCCACACATAGGGAGAGAAGGACGGAGACACCAGTAGGGGAAGAGAGGGATGACCAGGGTGAGGGCGAACAGGGAGGCAAACGGTTTCTTCCTGGGGGGTTGGAAACATAAGCGTGGGGGTATCTGTCGGAAAGAGCCCGGAACGGCAGAGGCCGGGATGCAGTGTTTTCCCGCAGTGAACTCGGTGTGATCTTGGAAGCTTGGGTCCCGGGGCCCGAGTCCCGGCTGCGGGTATCAAGACTACTCCCGCTCCAAGGGGAACCCAACCGTGTGACATGGAGTGTCTGCCCGCCACTGACCGGGCACGACCCTCGGGGGACGAAGGTTCTGACTCTTGGGTGTTGAAGGTCTTTTGCTCTCTGGTGGCCCAGACAGCGGCCCGAGGCGTCGGCGCCTGCGTGTCTTTGCCTCTGTGGTCTCCTGAGCGGAGCTGTCCAGAGACTGACGCGCCAGAGACGCTAGAAGGATGGGAGTCTTGGCCGACCCCGAGGATCCCCGCCTGTCGGACTCTCCGGGCCTGCGAGTCCCACTGGCTGCCTGGGCAGAAGGGTGATGTGCTCGGTGCCAGTGTCCTGGGTGGCAGGGCTTCGCTCACCTACCGGGGACTCTAGGAAGCTGGGCCGCTTACAGGGTGGCATGTGAAGGGGCCCAAGCCAGAATGGCTGGCGGCCAGAGCCGGGAAGCAGCTGAGGACAACGAAGCCCACCGTGTGCCCAGGCCCCGAGGGTTTGGGGGGATTCCGAATGCCCGCGGTTCCAGAGGAGTGGATGGAAAAGCCGTCGGGTCAGGACCTGGTCCTGGGCGGTGGAGGGGCATTCATCCCTCTCGGTCAGGAAGGCCAGGCCAGGCGAACTTGTGGAGTCCGGTGCCTGCAGGACCAGGGCACGTCAGGTGGAATGAATGGGCCCAGAGTCCTGCAAGCTGGGTTAGAGCCCCATGGAGCAGCGGGCTGGCGTTTTTTGCCCAGCAAAGGGCGGAGGGAGTTGCCCTGGGGGAAGGGCAGGAAGGGCATTCACGGTGCGACACTGCCATCCAGAGGAACTTGTTTGGCGATCCGGCGAAGTTTGCCCCTTGCGGGCGGTGGGCAGAAGACTTGGGTCACGAGTGAGGGGTGCCGAGCGCACACGGCACGCTCCCGCAGGAGATCGGAGCCCTCAGGGGCAGCGGTGCCGGCCCGACCCGAAGCCCGGGAGGGCCGCGGGAGCCCTGGCCCAGACCCAGACCCAGAGGGACAGCCAGGACGCCTGCGGGTCCTTTCCAGGAAGCTGGGGCTGCGGTGGCTGGAGGCGGCCATGTCTGGGCGGAGCCTACTGGAGGCCTTGGCCATGGAGCTTTGGGCTGTGTCCTGTGGACGTTCGGCCAGGTGCCCGTTCCCTTGAGCGCCTCAGGCGCACCCGCCTTGGGGCGGCCAGGGGCCCGTGGCCCTGAGGACGAGAGACGGTGCATCCCGGGTCCTAGGAGGACCTCTAACAGCCCGGCACTTCTGTCGCCGTTCAGGCCCTCACTGGCCGGCCTTTGCGTGACCTTCCTTCCTGGGGAGCGAGATCGGAGGGCCAGTCGCCACGTGGTCCCCGACAACTTGACATCTGCTGCCCTCCTGCTTCTCTGCTTGCCTGTGTCCGCTGCCACCATTACGGGGCTGGGCTCTGAGCCCGAGGCCCTTCCCCCTGGTGCTCCCTGTTGTTTGGTCAGGTCCAGAAACCCTGCTGCTTTGACCTGTTGCTGCTGCTTCAGAGGGGGGCAGGACTGGGCTCTGGGGTCAGGAGCAGGCGCACGCCTTTAGCGGTGCCGGTGGGCTCTCGCTGGGCGCGAAGAGGGTCTTTCAAGATGGCCCGGGGCTGGGGAGGTCGGGAGCGTCCAGAAGCAAAGGCTCGCGAGGGTTGGTCCGAAGCAGGCCTCTCGCACCCCAGGAAGGCCTTCTGGGACTGGGGGGTGGTGCGTGTCCCTGCATCTCAGGCGACCCCATCTGCTCCTGAAGCGAGCCGAGCCAGAGTGACCGGGCACGGCGCGACGTGGTCTTGCCTGCAGGCGGCAGGCTGGACATGTCCTTTTGAAGGACACGGTCTCGAAGATGAGGACCAAAGCTTTTGTTCCTGTGCAATTTTGCTTCTGCCGGGAGTGTCCGGAGATAATCTCCCCAGGCACCGTTGGTGCAGGTCTCGAAGGCTGTGGGTCATACACTCCCCATTTGCAGAATTCAGGTATGGGAAGGCAACTAGCCGAGCCACTGGAATTGACAGCGGGATGTCCTCGCTTCCTCGGGGTGAGAGGATGTCGAGGAAGAACCGTGAGGTATCCGGCCTCTGAGGCCTGACTCCTTGGGAGAAGGGCGTATTCCTCAGGGTGCAAAGGCAGCCGGGCTCCCGAGGCCGAGATCCTGCTACGTCCCACGCGAAACAACAGAGACGTCCCCGTGTCCCCGTGGGCCCCTGTACGCACAGGGTTGTAGGCAGTCACGCATTCGTCTTCGGCCTCCACACCTTCTGACGCTCTGGCTGCGGTGGGTGGGTTGCCCTTGCGAGGATGTGAGGAGACTGTCCGCGAGTCCACAACCCTTGTCGGTCTAAGGGCGGGTGCCACGCGCCTCAGGTTCTTTCCATCACACCCACAGCCTCGGACTCTCCTCGAACCATACCGCACGTGTCTGCGGCATCCGACAGTCATCCTTAGCAGGGAGGGATGGTTCGTCTGGTTTTGGAACAGCGGGGTGTGGAAAGACGGGCACGAGGGGAGAGTGACGGGAGGAACGGGGAAATGGTTCTTGGGTGGGGGGTCGAGCGGCTGGGGTATCGCGTCGGCCGAAGGGACCCCGGTGCGGGTTTTCCCGCATGACCGGGCTGGACCCTGGGGGCAGGTCCTGATCTGGTGTGGTTAGCTTCCCGGTGCCCAGACCGGCCGGGATGGCCCTCGCGTACCACCGGGTCCTCGGGGCTGCCGGTCTGACCGGGCTGACCGGGTTTGGTCTCTTGGCCAGCCCGGGCCCGCTCTCGGCTGCGTGCTGTCCACTGGCTGCGGGCGTCGGGTGACTGCGGTCCAGGCCTGGGTGGCGGCTTGCCGCCCCGGGACCGGAGCTGGCTCCGGCCTCGGGTCCCACTGGTGCCGGCCAGAAGGCTGGGCCGGGCCAGTGCCTGGGCAGGGGTTCGCTCACCGCCGGGCCTAGGGTGGGCGGCTTCCAGATGGCGTAAGGGGCCAGCCGAAGGCTGGGGCAGAGCCGGGCAGCGAGGCACGAAGCCCACCGGCCCAGGCCCGAGGGTTTGGGATTCCGAATGCCGCGGTCCAGGAGTGGTGGAAAAGCTCGGGCAGGACCGGTCCTGGCGGGGAGGGGATACCCTCGGGCGGCGGCGGCGGCACTTTGGGTCGGGCTGCGGCCAGGGCACGTAGGGATCAGGGCCCAGACTCCTCAAGGGAAGCCCCATGGAGCGCGGGCTGGCGTTTTTTGCCCCGCAGGGCGGGGGCGTTGCCCGGGGGAGGGCAGGAAGGGCATGCACGGGCGAAGCCATCGAGACTTGTTTGGCGATCCGGCAGTCCCTGCGGGGGGGCCGGGACTTGGGCCCGGCGGGGCGAGGGCAGACGGACGCTCCCGAGGGTCGGAGCCCCAGGGGCGCGGGCGGACGCCCAAGCCGGGCGGGCCCGGAGCCCTGGCCCAGACCCGCCCGAGGGCGCCGGACGCCCGCGGCCCTTCCAGGAAGCGGGCGCGGGGCTGGAGGCGGCCATGCGGGGGCCTGGGCCTTGGCCATGAGCTTGGGCGGTCCTGGGACTTCGCAGGGCCCTTCCTTGCCGCTCAGGCGCTCCGGCCGGGGCCGGGGCCCTGGCCCCTGAGGACGAGAGGGGGCAGCCCGTGGCCCCGAGGACTTACAGCGGCCCTCCTGGCCTCAGCCCTCATGTCCGCTTGCCTACGCCTGCCTGGAGCGGACCGTCGCCGTGCCACGTGGTCCCCGAACTGCACTGTGCCCCCTCTCTGCTTCCTGTTCCGCTGCTCCATGGGGCTGGGCTGGTCGAGCCGGGCCCTTCGGTGCCCCTGGGTCTGGCGGGCCAAAACCCTGCTGCTTTCCTGTTGCTCGTCAGGGGGGCGGACCGGCTGGCTCAGGGTGGCGCAGCCTTTACGGGCCGGAGGGCCTCGCTGGGGCAGGGGTCTTCGTGCCCGGGGCTGGGAGGCGTACGTCCGAAGCAAGGCGCGAGGGTCCGCCAAGGCGCGCTGCCCCAGCAGGCCTTCGGCTGGGGGCCTTTGGCCCGGTCTCAGCGAGCCCATGCTCCTAAGCGGCCATCTGCTACCGGGCAGGCGAGTGGTCTGCCGGGCGGCAGGCTGGACATGTCCTTTTGAAGGACACGGTCTCGAAGATGAGGACCAAAGCTTTTGTTCCTGTGCAATTTTGCTTCTGCCGGGAGTGTCCGGAGATAATCTCCCCAGGCACCGTTGGTGCAGGTCTCGAAGGCTGTGGGTCATACACTCCCCATTTGCAGAATTCAGGTATGGGAAGGCAACTAGCCGAGCCACTGGAATTGACAGCGGGATGTCCTCGCTTCCTCGGGGTGAGAGGATGTCGAGGAAGAACCGTGAGGTATCCGGCCTCTGAGGCCTGACTCCTTGGGAGAAGGGCGTATTCCTCAGGGTGCAAAGGCAGCCGGGCTCCCGAGGCCGAGATCCTGCTACGTCCCACGCGAAACAACAGAGACGTCCCCGTGTCCCCCGTGGGCCCCTGTACGCACAGGGTTGTAGGCAGTCACGCATTCGTCTTCGGCCTCCACACCTTCTGACGCTCTGGCTGCGGTGGGTGGGTTGCCCTTGCGAGGATGTGAGGAGACTGTCCGCGAGTCCACAACCCTTGTCGGTCTAAGGGCGGGTGCCACGCGCCTCAGGTTCTTTCCATCACACCCACAGCCTCGGACTCTCCTCGAACCATACCGCACGTGTCTGCGGCATCCGACAGTCATCCTTAGCAATGAACGGGAGTTGGTGCGGTGCTGGTTTTCGCAGACATCATGCCACACATAGGGAGAGAAGGACGGAGACACCAGTAGGGGAAGAGAGGGATGACCAGGGTGAGGGCGAACAGGGAGGCAAACGGTTTCTTCCTGGGGGGTTGGAAACATAAGCGTGGAAAGAGCCCGGAACGGCAGAGGCCGGGATGCAGTGTTTTCCCGCAGTGAACTCGGTGTGATCTTGGAAGCTTGGGTCCCGGGGCCCGAGTCCCGGCTGCGGGTATCAAGACTACTCCCGCTCCAAGGGGAACCCAACCGTGTGACATGGAGTGTCTGCCCGCCACTGACCGGGCACGACCCTCGGGGGACGAAGGTTCTGACTCTTGGGTGTTGAAGGTCTTTTGCTCTCTGGTGGCCCAGACAGCGGCCCGAGGCGTCGGCGCCTGCGTGTCTTTGCCTCTGTGGTCTCCTGAGCGGAGCTGTCCAGAGACTGACGCGCCAGAGACGCTAGAAGGATGGGAGTCTTGGCCGACCCCGAGGATCCCCGCCTGTCGGACTCTCCGGGCCTGCGAGTCCCACTGGCTGCCTGGGCAGAAGGGTGATGTGCTCGGTGCCAGTGTCCTGGGTGGCAGGGCTTCGCTCACCTACCGGGGACTCTAGGAAGCTGGGCCGCTTACAGGGTGGCATGTGAAGGGGCCCAAGCCAGAATGGCTGGCGGCCAGAGCCGGGAAGCAGCTGAGGACAACGAAGCCCACCGTGTGCCCAGGCCCCGAGGGTTTGGGGGGATTCCGAATGCCCGCGGTTCCAGAGGAGTGGATGGAAAAGCCGTCGGGTCAGGACCTGGTCCTGGGCGGTGGAGGGGCATTCATCCCTCTCGGTCAGGAAGGCCAGGCCAGGCGAACTTGTGGAGTCCGGTGCCTGCAGGACCAGGGCACGTCAGGTGGAATGAATGGGCCCAGAGTCCTGCAAGCTGGGTTAGAGCCCCATGGAGCAGCGGGCTGGCGTTTTTTGCCCAGCAAAGGGCGGAGGGAGTTGCCCTGGGGGAAGGGCAGGAAGGGCATTCACGGTGCGACACTGCCATCCAGAGGAACTTGTTTGGCGATCCGGCGAAGTTTGCCCCTTGCGGGCGGTGGGCAGAAGACTTGGGTCACGAGTGAGGGGTGCCGAGCGCACACGGCACGCTCCCGCAGGAGATCGGAGCCCTCAGGGGCAGCGGTGCCGGCCCGACCCGAAGCCCGGGAGGGCCGCGGGAGCCCTGGCCCAGACCCAGACCCAGAGGGACAGCCAGGACGCCTGCGGGTCCTTTCCAGGAAGCTGGGGCTGCGGTGGCTGGAGGCGGCCATGTCTGGGCGGAGCCTACTGGAGGCCTTGGCCATGGAGCTTTGGGCTGTGTCCTGTGGACGTTCGGCCAGGTGCCCGTTCCCTTGAGCGCCTCAGGCGCACCCGCCTTGGGGCGGCCAGGGGCCCGTGGCCCCTGAGGACGAGAGACGGTGCATCCCGGGTCCTAGGAGGACCTCTAACAGCCCGGCACTTCTGTCGCCGTTCAGGCCCTCACTGGCCGGCCTTTGCGTGACCTTCCTTCCTGGGGAGCGAGATCGGAGGGCCAGTCGCCACGTGGTCCCCGACAACTTGACATCTGCTGCCCTCCTGCTTCTCTGCTTGCCTGTGTCCGCTGCCACCATTACGGGGCTGGGCTCTGAGCCCGAGGCCCTTCCCCCTGGTGCTCCCTGTTGTTTGGTCAGGTCCAGAAACCCTGCTGCTTTGACCTGTTGCTGCTGCTTCAGAGGGGGGCAGGACTGGGCTCTGGGGTCAGGAGCAGGCGCACGCCTTTAGCGGTGCCGGTGGGCTCTCGCTGGGCGCGAAGAGGGTCTTTCAAGATGGCCCGGGGCTGGGGAGGTCGGGAGCGTCCAGAAGCAAAGGCTCGCGAGGGTTGGTCCGAAGCAGGCCTCTCGCACCCCAGGAAGGCCTTCTGGGACTGGGGGGTGGTGCGTGTCCCTGCATCTCAGGCGACCCCATCTGCTCCTGAAGCGAGCCGAGCCAGAGTGACCGGGCACGGCGCGACGTGGTCTTGCCTGCAGGCGGCAGGCTGGACATGTCCTTTTGAAGGACACGGTCTCGAAGATGAGGACCAAAGCTTTTGTTCCTGTGCAATTTTGCTTCTGCCGGGAGTGTCCGGAGATAATCTCCCCAGGGACCGTAGGTGCAGGTCTCGAAGGCTGTGGGTCATACACTCCCCATTTGCAGAATTCAGGTATGGGAAGGCAACTAGCCGAGCCACTGGAATTGACAGCGGGATGTCCTCGCTTCCTCGGGGTGAGAGGATGTCGAGGAAGAACCGTGAGGTATCCGGCCTCTGAGGCCTGACTCCTTGGGAGAAGGGCGTATTCCTCAGGGTGCAAAGGCAGCCGGGCTCCCGAGGCCGAGATCCTGCTACGTCCCACGCGAAACAACAGAGACGTCCCCGTGTCCCCCGTGGGCCCCTGTACGCACAGGGTTGTAGGCAGTCACGCATTCGTCTTCGGCCTCCACACCTTCTGACGCTCTGGCTGCGGTGGGTGGGTTGCCCTTGCGAGGATGTGAGGAGACTGTCCGCGAGTCCACAACCCTTGTCGGTCTAAGGGCGGGTGCCACGCGCCTCAGGTTCTTTCCATCACACCCACAGCCTCGGACTCTCCTCGAACCATACCGCACGTGTCTGCGGCATCCGACAGTCATCCTTAGCAATGAACGGGAGTTGGTGCGGTGCTGGTTTTCGCAGACATCATGCCACACATAGGGAGAGAAGGACGGAGACACCAGTAGGGGAAGAGAGGGATGACCAGGGTGAGGGCGAACAGGGAGGCAAACGGTTTCTTCCTGGGGGGTTGGAAACATAAGCGTGGGGGTATCTGTCGGAAAGAGCCCGGAACGGCAGAGGCCGGGATGCAGTGTTTTCCCGCAGTGAACTCGGTGTGATCTTGGAAGCTTGGGTCCCGGGGCCCGAGTCCCGGCTGCGGGTATCAAGACTACTCCCGCTCCAAGGGGAACCCAACCGTGTGACATGGAGTGTCTGCCCGCCACTGACCGGGCACGACCCTCGGGGGACGAAGGTTCTGACTCTTGGGTGTTGAAGGTCTTTTGCTCTCTGGTGGCCCAGACAGCGGCCCGAGGCGTCGGCGCCTGCGTGTCTTTGCCTCTGTGGTCTCCTGAGCGGAGCTGTCCAGAGACTGACGCGCCAGAGACGCTAGAAGGATGGGAGTCTTGGCCGACCCCGAGGATCCCCGCCTGTCGGACTCTCCGGGCCTGCGAGTCCCACTGGCTGCCTGGGCAGAAGGGTGATGTGCTCGGTGCCAGTGTCCTGGGTGGCAGGGCTTCGCTCACCTACCGGGGACTCTAGGAAGCTGGGCCGCTTACAGGGTGGCATGTGAAGGGGCCCAAGCCAGAATGGCTGGCGGCCAGAGCCGGGAAGCAGCTGAGGACAACGAAGCCCACCGTGTGCCCAGGCCCCGAGGGTTTGGGGGGATTCCGAATGCCCGCGGTTCCAGAGGAGTGGATGGAAAAGCCGTCGGGTCAGGACCTGGTCCTGGGCGGTGGAGGGGCATTCATCCCTCTCGGTCAGGAAGGCCAGGCCAGGCGAACTTGTGGAGTCCGGTGCCTGCAGGACCAGGGCACGTCAGGTGGAATGAATGGGCCCAGAGTCCTGCAAGCTGGGTTAGAGCCCCATGGAGCAGCGGGCTGGCGTTTTTTGCCCAGCAAAGGGCGGAGGGAGTTGCCCTGGGGGAAGGGCAGGAAGGGCATTCACGGTGCGACACTGCCATCCAGAGGAACTTGTTTGGCGATCCGGCGAAGTTTGCCCCTTGCGGGCGGTGGGCAGAAGACTTGGGTCACGAGTGAGGGGTGCCGAGCGCACACGGCACGCTCCCGCAGGAGATCGGAGCCCTCAGGGGCAGCGGTGCCGGCCCGACCCGAAGCCCGGGAGGGCCGCGGGAGCCCTGGCCCAGACCCAGACCCAGAGGGACAGCCAGGACGCCTGCGGGTCCTTTCCAGGAAGCTGGGGCTGCGGTGGCTGGAGGCGGCCATGTCTGGGCGGAGCCTACTGGAGGCCTTGGCCATGGAGCTTTGGGCTGTGTCCTGTGGACGTTCGGCCAGGTGCCCGTTCCCTTGAGCGCCTCAGGCGCACCCGCCTTGGGGCGGCCAGGGGCCCGTGGCCCCTGAGGACGAGAGACGGTGCATCCCGGGTCCTAGGAGGACCTCTAACAGCCCGGCACTTCTGTCGCCGTTCAGGCCCTCACTGGCCGGCCTTTGCGTGACCTTCCTTCCTGGGGAGCGAGATCGGAGGGCCAGTCGCCACGTGGTCCCCGACAACTTGACATCTGCTGCCCTCCTGCTTCTCTGCTTGCCTGTGTCCGCTGCCACCATTACGGGGCTGGGCTCTGAGCCCGAGGCCCTTCCCCCTGGTGCTCCCTGTTGTTTGGTCAGGTCCAGAAACCCTGCTGCTTTGACCTGTTGCTGCTGCTTCAGAGGGGGGCAGGACTGGGCTCTGGGGTCAGGAGCAGGCGCACGCCTTTAGCGGTGCCGGTGGGCTCTCGCTGGGCGCGAAGAGGGTCTTTCAAGATGGCCCGGGGCTGGGGAGGTCGGGAGCGTCCAGAAGCAAAGGCTCGCGAGGGTTGGTCCGAAGCAGGCCTCTCGCACCCCAGGAAGGCCTTCTGGGACTGGGGGGTGGTGCGTGTCCCTGCATCTCAGGCGACCCCATCTGCTCCTGAAGCGAGCCGAGCCAGAGTGACCGGGCACGGCGCGACGTGGTCTTGCCTGCAGGCGGCAGGCTGGACATGTCCTTTTGAAGGACACGGTCTCGAAGATGAGGACCAAAGCTTTTGTTCCTGTGCAATTTTGCTTCTGCCGGGAGTGTCCGGAGATAATCTCCCCAGGGACCGTAGGTGCAGGTCTCGAAGGCTGTGGGTCATACACTCCCCATTTGCAGAATTCAGGTATGGGAAGGCAACTAGCCGAGCCACTGGAATTGACAGCGGGATGTCCTCGCTTCCTCGGGGTGAGAGGATGTCGAGGAAGAACCGTGAGGTATCCGGCCTCTGAGGCCTGACTCCTTGGGAGAAGGGCGTATTCCTCAGGGTGCAAAGGCAGCCGGGCTCCCGAGGCCGAGATCCTGCTACGTCCCACGCGAAACAACAGAGACGTCCCCGTGTCCCCCGTGGGCCCCTGTACGCACAGGGTTGTAGGCAGTCACGCATTCGTCTTCGGCCTCCACACCTTCTGACGCTCTGGCTGCGGTGGGTGGGTTGCCCTTGCGAGGATGTGAGGAGACTGTCCGCGAGTCCACAACCCTTGTCGGTCTAAGGGCGGGTGCCACGCGCCTCAGGTTCTTTCCATCACACCCACAGCCTCGGACTCTCCTCGAACCATACCGCACGTGTCTGCGGCATCCGACAGTCATCCTTAGCAATGAACGGGAGTTGGTGCGGTGCTGGTTTTCGCAGACATCATGCCACACATAGGGAGAGAAGGACGGAGACACCAGTAGGGGAAGAGAGGGATGACCAGGGTGAGGGCGAACAGGGAGGCAAACGGTTTCTTCCTGGGGGGTTGGAAACATAAGCGTGGGGGTATCTGTCGGAAAGAGCCCGGAACGGCAGAGGCCGGGATGCAGTGTTTTCCCGCAGTGAACTCGGTGTGATCTTGGAAGCTTGGGTCCCGGGGCCCGAGTCCCGGCTGCGGGTATCAAGACTACTCCCGCTCCAAGGGGAACCCAACCGTGTGACATGGAGTGTCTGCCCGCCACTGACCGGGCACGACCCTCGGGGGACGAAGGTTCTGACTCTTGGGTGTTGAAGGTCTTTTGCTCTCTGGTGGCCCAGACAGCGGCCCGAGGCGTCGGCGCCTGCGTGTCTTTGCCTCTGTGGTCTCCTGAGCGGAGCTGTCCAGAGACTGACGCGCCAGAGACGCTAGAAGGATGGGAGTCTTGGCCGACCCCGAGGATCCCCGCCTGTCGGACTCTCCGGGCCTGCGAGTCCCACTGGCTGCCTGGGCAGAAGGGTGATGTGCTCGGTGCCAGTGTCCTGGGTGGCAGGGCTTCGCTCACCTACCGGGGACTCTAGGAAGCTGGGCCGCTTACAGGGTGGCATGTGAAGGGGCCCAAGCCAGAATGGCTGGCGGCCAGAGCCGGGAAGCAGCTGAGGACAACGAAGCCCACCGTGTGCCCAGGCCCCGAGGGTTTGGGGGGATTCCGAATGCCCGCGGTTCCAGAGGAGTGGATGGAAAAGCCGTCGGGTCAGGACCTGGTCCTGGGCGGTGGAGGGGCATTCATCCCTCTCGGTCAGGAAGGCCAGGCCAGGCGAACTTGTGGAGTCCGGTGCCTGCAGGACCAGGGCACGTCAGGTGGAATGAATGGGCCCAGAGTCCTGCAAGCTGGGTTAGAGCCCCATGGAGCAGCGGGCTGGCGTTTTTTGCCCAGCAAAGGGCGGAGGGAGTTGCCCTGGGGGAAGGGCAGGAAGGGCATTCACGGTGCGACACTGCCATCCAGAGGAACTTGTTTGGCGATCCGGCGAAGTTTGCCCCTTGCGGGCGGTGGGCAGAAGACTTGGGTCACGAGTGAGGGGTGCCGAGCGCACACGGCACGCTCCCGCAGGAGATCGGAGCCCTCAGGGGCAGCGGTGCCGGCCCGACCCGAAGCCCGGGAGGGCCGCGGGAGCCCTGGCCCAGACCCAGACCCAGAGGGACAGCCAGGACGCCTGCGGGTCCTTTCCAGGAAGCTGGGGCTGCGGTGGCTGGAGGCGGCCATGTCTGGGCGGAGCCTACTGGAGGCCTTGGCCATGGAGCTTTGGGCTGTGTCCTGTGGACGTTCGGCCAGGTGCCCGTTCCCTTGAGCGCCTCAGGCGCACCCGCCTTGGGGCGGCCAGGGGCCCGTGGCCCCTGAGGACGAGAGACGGTGCATCCCGGGTCCTAGGAGGACCTCTAACAGCCCGGCACTTCTGTCGCCGTTCAGGCCCTCACTGGCCGGCCTTTGCGTGACCTTCCTTCCTGGGGAGCGAGATCGGAGGGCCAGTCGCCACGTGGTCCCCGACAACTTGACATCTGCTGCCCTCCTGCTTCTCTGCTTGCCTGTGTCCGCTGCCACCATTACGGGGCTGGGCTCTGAGCCCGAGGCCCTTCCCCCTGGTGCTCCCTGTTGTTTGGTCAGGTCCAGAAACCCTGCTGCTTTGACCTGTTGCTGCTGCTTCAGAGGGGGGCAGGACTGGGCTCTGGGGTCAGGAGCAGGCGCACGCCTTTAGCGGTGCCGGTGGGCTCTCGCTGGGCGCGAAGAGGGTCTTTCAAGATGGCCCGGGGCTGGGGAGGTCGGGAGCGTCCAGAAGCAAAGGCTCGCGAGGGTTGGTCCGAAGCAGGCCTCTCGCACCCCAGGAAGGCCTTCTGGGACTGGGGGGTGGTGCGTGTCCCTGCATCTCAGGCGACCCCATCTGCTCCTGAAGCGAGCCGAGCCAGAGTGACCGGGCACGGCGCGACGTGGTCTTGCCTGCAGGCGGCAGGCTGGACATGTCCTTTTGAAGGACACGGTCTCGAAGATGAGGACCAAAGCTTTTGTTCCTGTGCAATTTTGCTTCTGCCGGGAGTGTCCGGAGATAATCTCCCCAGGGACCGTAGGTGCAGGTCTCGAAGGCTGTGGGTCATACACTCCCCATTTGCAGAATTCAGGTATGGGAAGGCAACTAGCCGAGCCACTGGAATTGACAGCGGGATGTCCTCGCTTCCTCGGGGTGAGAGGATGTCGAGGAAGAACCGTGAGGTATCCGGCCTCTGAGGCCTGACTCCTTGGGAGAAGGGCGTATTCCTCAGGGTGCAAAGGCAGCCGGGCTCCCGAGGCCGAGATCCTGCTACGTCCCACGCGAAACAACAGAGACGTCCCCGTGTCCCCCGTGGGCCCCTGTACGCACAGGGTTGTAGGCAGTCACGCATTCGTCTTCGGCCTCCACACCTTCTGACGCTCTGGCTGCGGTGGGTGGGTTGCCCTTGCGAGGATGTGAGGAGACTGTCCGCGAGTCCACAACCCTTGTCGGTCTAAGGGCGGGTGCCACGCGCCTCAGGTTCTTTCCATCACACCCACAGCCTCGGACTCTCCTCGAACCATACCGCACGTGTCTGCGGCATCCGACAGTCATCCTTAGCAATGAACGGGAGTTGGTGCGGTGCTGGTTTTCGCAGACATCATGCCACACATAGGGAGAGAAGGACGGAGACACCAGTAGGGGAAGAGAGGGATGACCAGGGTGAGGGCGAACAGGGAGGCAAACGGTTTCTTCCTGGGGGGTTGGAAACATAAGCGTGGGGGTATCTGTCGGAAAGAGCCCGGAACGGCAGAGGCCGGGATGCAGTGTTTTCCCGCAGTGAACTCGGTGTGATCTTGGAAGCTTGGGTCCCGGGGCCCGAGTCCCGGCTGCGGGTATCAAGACTACTCCCGCTCCAAGGGGAACCCAACCGTGTGACATGGAGTGTCTGCCCGCCACTGACCGGGCACGACCCTCGGGGGACGAAGGTTCTGACTCTTGGGTGTTGAAGGTCTTTTGCTCTCTGGTGGCCCAGACAGCGGCCCGAGGCGTCGGCGCCTGCGTGTCTTTGCCTCTGTGGTCTCCTGAGCGGAGCTGTCCAGAGACTGACGCGCCAGAGACGCTAGAAGGATGGGAGTCTTGGCCGACCCCGAGGATCCCCGCCTGTCGGACTCTCCGGGCCTGCGAGTCCCACTGGCTGCCTGGGCAGAAGGGTGATGTGCTCGGTGCCAGTGTCCTGGGTGGCAGGGCTTCGCTCACCTACCGGGGACTCTAGGAAGCTGGGCCGCTTACAGGGTGGCATGTGAAGGGGCCCAAGCCAGAATGGCTGGCGGCCAGAGCCGGGAAGCAGCTGAGGACAACGAAGCCCACCGTGTGCCCAGGCCCCGAGGGTTTGGGGGGATTCCGAATGCCCGCGGTTCCAGAGGAGTGGATGGAAAAGCCGTCGGGTCAGGACCTGGTCCTGGGCGGTGGAGGGGCATTCATCCCTCTCGGTCAGGAAGGCCAGGCCAGGCGAACTTGTGGAGTCCGGTGCCTGCAGGACCAGGGCACGTCAGGTGGAATGAATGGGCCCAGAGTCCTGCAAGCTGGGTTAGAGCCCCATGGAGCAGCGGGCTGGCGTTTTTTGCCCAGCAAAGGGCGGAGGGAGTTGCCCTGGGGGAAGGGCAGGAAGGGCATTCACGGTGCGACACTGCCATCCAGAGGAACTTGTTTGGCGATCCGGCGAAGTTTGCCCCTTGCGGGCGGTGGGCAGAAGACTTGGGTCACGAGTGAGGGGTGCCGAGCGCACACGGCACGCTCCCGCAGGAGATCGGAGCCCTCAGGGGCAGCGGTGCCGGCCCGACCCGAAGCCCGGGAGGGCCGCGGGAGCCCTGGCCCAGACCCAGACCCAGAGGGACAGCCAGGACGCCTGCGGGTCCTTTCCAGGAAGCTGGGGCTGCGGTGGCTGGAGGCGGCCATGTCTGGGCGGAGCCTACTGGAGGCCTTGGCCATGGAGCTTTGGGCTGTGTCCTGTGGACGTTCGGCCAGGTGCCCGTTCCCTTGAGCGCCTCAGGCGCACCCGCCTTGGGGCGGCCAGGGGCCCGTGGCCCCTGAGGACGAGAGACGGTGCATCCCGGGTCCTAGGAGGACCTCTAACAGCCCGGCACTTCTGTCGCCGTTCAGGCCCTCACTGGCCGGCCTTTGCGTGACCTTCCTTCCTGGGGAGCGAGATCGGAGGGCCAGTCGCCACGTGGTCCCCGACAACTTGACATCTGCTGCCCTCCTGCTTCTCTGCTTGCCTGTGTCCGCTGCCACCATTACGGGGCTGGGCTCTGAGCCCGAGGCCCTTCCCCCTGGTGCTCCCTGTTGTTTGGTCAGGTCCAGAAACCCTGCTGCTTTGACCTGTTGCTGCTGCTTCAGAGGGGGGCAGGACTGGGCTCTGGGGTCAGGAGCAGGCGCACGCCTTTAGCGGTGCCGGTGGGCTCTCGCTGGGCGCGAAGAGGGTCTTTCAAGATGGCCCGGGGCTGGGGAGGTCGGGAGCGTCCAGAAGCAAAGGCTCGCGAGGGTTGGTCCGAAGCAGGCCTCTCGCACCCCAGGAAGGCCTTCTGGGACTGGGGGGTGGTGCGTGTCCCTGCATCTCAGGCGACCCCATCTGCTCCTGAAGCGAGCCGAGCCAGAGTGACCGGGCACGGCGCGACGTGGTCTTGCCTGCAGGCGGCAGGCTGGACATGTCCTTTTGAAGGACACGGTCTCGAAGATGAGGACCAAAGCTTTTGTTCCTGTGCAATTTTGCTTCTGCCGGGAGTGTCCGGAGATAATCTCCCCAGGGACCGTAGGTGCAGGTCTCGAAGGCTGTGGGTCATACACTCCCCATTTGCAGAATTCAGGTATGGGAAGGCAACTAGCCGAGCCACTGGAATTGACAGCGGGATGTCCTCGCTTCCTCGGGGTGAGAGGATGTCGAGGAAGAACCGTGAGGTATCCGGCCTCTGAGGCCTGACTCCTTGGGAGAAGGGCGTATTCCTCAGGGTGCAAAGGCAGCCGGGCTCCCGAGGCCGAGATCCTGCTACGTCCCACGCGAAACAACAGAGACGTCCCCGTGTCCCCCGTGGGCCCCTGTACGCACAGGGTTGTAGGCAGTCACGCATTCGTCTTCGGCCTCCACACCTTCTGACGCTCTGGCTGCGGTGGGTGGGTTGCCCTTGCGAGGATGTGAGGAGACTGTCCGCGAGTCCACAACCCTTGTCGGTCTAAGGGCGGGTGCCACGCGCCTCAGGTTCTTTCCATCACACCCACAGCCTCGGACTCTCCTCGAACCATACCGCACGTGTCTGCGGCATCCGACAGTCATCCTTAGCAATGAACGGGAGTTGGTGCGGTGCTGGTTTTCGCAGACATCATGCCACACATAGGGAGAGAAGGACGGAGACACCAGTAGGGGAAGAGAGGGATGACCAGGGTGAGGGCGAACAGGGAGGCAAACGGTTTCTTCCTGGGGGGTTGGAAACATAAGCGTGGGGTATCTGTCGGAAAGAGCCCGGAACGGCAGAGGCCGGGATGCAGTGTTTTCCCGCAGTGAACTCGGTGTGATCTTGGAAGCTTGGGTCCCGGGGCCCGAGTCCCGGCTGCGGGTATCAAGACTACTCCCGCTCCAAGGGGAACCCAACCGTGTGACATGGAGTGTCTGCCCGCCACTGACCGGGCACGACCCTCGGGGGACGAAGGTTCTGACTCTTGGGTGTTGAAGGTCTTTTGCTCTCTGGTGGCCCAGACAGCGGCCCGAGGCGTCGGCGCCTGCGTGTCTTTGCCTCTGTGGTCTCCTGAGCGGAGCTGTCCAGAGACTGACGCGCCAGAGACGCTAGAAGGATGGGAGTCTTGGCCGACCCCGAGGATCCCCGCCTGTCGGACTCTCCGGGCCTGCGAGTCCCACTGGCTGCCTGGGCAGAAGGGTGATGTGCTCGGTGCCAGTGTCCTGGGTGGCAGGGCTTCGCTCACCTACCGGGGACTCTAGGAAGCTGGGCCGCTTACAGGGTGGCATGTGAAGGGGCCCAAGCCAGAATGGCTGGCGGCCAGAGCCGGGAAGCAGCTGAGGACAACGAAGCCCACCGTGTGCCCAGGCCCCGAGGGTTTGGGGGGATTCCGAATGCCCGCGGTTCCAGAGGAGTGGATGGAAAAGCCGTCGGGTCAGGACCTGGTCCTGGGCGGTGGAGGGGCATTCATCCCTCTCGGTCAGGAAGGCCAGGCCAGGCGAACTTGTGGAGTCCGGTGCCTGCAGGACCAGGGCACGTCAGGTGGAATGAATGGGCCCAGAGTCCTGCAAGCTGGGTTAGAGCCCCATGGAGCAGCGGGCTGGCGTTTTTTGCCCAGCAAAGGGCGGAGGGAGTTGCCCTGGGGGAAGGGCAGGAAGGGCATTCACGGTGCGACACTGCCATCCAGAGGAACTTGTTTGGCGATCCGGCGAAGTTTGCCCCTTGCGGGCGGTGGGCAGAAGACTTGGGTCACGAGTGAGGGGTGCCGAGCGCACACGGCACGCTCCCGCAGGAGATCGGAGCCCTCAGGGGCAGCGGTGCCGGCCCGACCCGAAGCCCGGGAGGGCCGCGGGAGCCCTGGCCCAGACCCAGACCCAGAGGGACAGCCAGGACGCCTGCGGGTCCTTTCCAGGAAGCTGGGGCTGCGGTGGCTGGAGGCGGCCATGTCTGGGCGGAGCCTACTGGAGGCCTTGGCCATGGAGCTTTGGGCTGTGTCCTGTGGACGTTCGGCCAGGTGCCCGTTCCCTTGAGCGCCTCAGGCGCACCCGCCTTGGGGCGGCCAGGGGCCCGTGGCCCCTGAGGACGAGAGACGGTGCATCCCGGGTCCTAGGAGGACCTCTAACAGCCCGGCACTTCTGTCGCCGTTCAGGCCCTCACTGGCCGGCCTTTGCGTGACCTTCCTTCCTGGGGAGCGAGATCGGAGGGCCAGTCGCCACGTGGTCCCCGACAACTTGACATCTGCTGCCCTCCTGCTTCTCTGCTTGCCTGTGTCCGCTGCCACCATTACGGGGCTGGGCTCTGAGCCCGAGGCCCTTCCCCCTGGTGCTCCCTGTTGTTTG
The DNA here is from genome assembly GCA_027257055.1 of Cephalopachus bancanus. Taxonomy (NCBI): domain Eukaryota; kingdom Metazoa; phylum Chordata; class Mammalia; order Primates; family Tarsiidae; genus Cephalopachus; species Cephalopachus bancanus. Next base: position 607 of record JAPVLO010004650.1, on the reverse strand, counting down.
GTCAGGTCCAGAAACCCTGCTGCTTTGACCTGTTGCTGCTGCTTCAGAGGGGGGCAGGACTGGGCTCTGGGGTCAGGAGCAGGCGCACGCCTTTAGCGGTGCCGGTGGGCTCTCGCTGGGCGCGAAGAGGGTCTTTCAAGATGGCCCGGGGCTGGGGAGGTCGGGAGCGTCCAGAAGCAAAGGCTCGCGAGGGTTGGTCCGAAGCAGGCCTCTCGCACCCCAGGAAGGCCTTCTGGGACTGGGGGGTGGTGCGTGTCCCTGCATCTCAGGCGACCCCATCTGCTCCTGAAGCGAGCCGAGCCAGAGTGACCGGGCACGGCGCGACGTGGTCTTGCCTGCAGGCGGCAGGCTGGACATGTCCTTTTGAAGGACACGGTCTCGAAGATGAGGACCAAAGCTTTTGTTCCTGTGCAATTTTGCTTCTGCCGGGAGTGTCCGGAGATAATCTCCCCAGGGACCGTAGGTGCAGGTCTCGAAGGCTGTGGGTCATACACTCCCCATTTGCAGAATTCAGGTATGGGAAGGCAACTAGCCGAGCCACTGGAATTGACAGCGGGATGTCCTCGCTTCCTCGGGGTGAGAGGATGTCGAGGAAGAACCGTGAGGT
>JAPVLO010004649.1:0-14125 GCA_027257055.1 Cephalopachus bancanus | reverse complement strand
GAACCTGGGCAACATAACAAGACCTCATCTTTCCCAAAAAAAAAAAAAATCAAAAAATTAGCCAGGCATGGTAGCGCGTGCCTATAGTCCCACATACTCATGAGGCCAAGGCAGAAGGATCACCTGGGTCCAGGAGGGCAAAACTGAGGTCAGCTATGATCATGCCACTGCACTCCAGCCGGGGCAACAGAGTGAGACCCCTGATTTAAAACAAAGCAAAACAAACAGGACTGGGGGCTGAACTGGAATGGAATTAAAAATAAACTCTAAAGGAAGGGAAATTGCCATTTAGGAGCAAGAGAGTTCAGAGTAGGCCAGTAAGAAAAGTAGCCATGTTTCCAGACCAAGAACAATATGAAACTAGCTTGCAAGGGGAATCTGAACATGCCATTGCAAAATATGCTAATTTTGACATAAGGGTTCTTTTGACCTGAGCACATCCGAGTTTCAACAAATGCAGAATTAATCCTTTCTGGAGTTTCCCTTATTTGAAAAAGAGCAGAAACTCCTGAGAAATAAAGACTTCCATAAATCCACTCTCCCAAGAGAGTTTTATACCATGAAAAAGAGGGAAAATAAGCACAAAAATGGACCTGCACAAACCAATCTTGCTCAGAGATCTCTTACATTCAAGTAGTTTTCATCATATATTTATCTTCTCATGGTGTGCTACCCTTGGAAGCCCGATTCTTTTTCTTTGTCTTGTCATGTCTCCACAATTTATTGCTCTTTGCTAAAAAATAGTATATAAACTTTCAGACCCATCCACTTTTTTAGGTCTTTCTTTTCTAGGAAGGACTCTGGGTCGTGCAAAAATTAACATTGAGTAAAATGTTCTTAACATTTATGTTATTCAGTTAATCTGTTTTTGTATTTTTTGTTTTTGTCAGTCTAATTTGCAGGGACACAGGAAAGCATCCTAAGAGGATAGAGAAAAAGTTATTTTCTGTCCCGATACTTGCTAATTGGATTGAATTGAATTTGTATTTCTAGACAATTCTTCAGTGTAAAACTAGAAAGAGTACTGTCTCCATTCATTTTGTACTGCTATAATGGAATACCTGAGACAGGTAATTTATACAAAATAGAAATGTATTGGTTCACAGGTCTGGAGGTTCAGAAGTCCAGTGTCAAGATGCCGGCACTTGGCAAGGACCTTCTTGCTGTATCATCTTGCAGCATAACAGAAGGGCAGAGAGAGAGAGAGAGAGAGAGAAACAGAGAGACAGAGGTGCTGAACTCACCCTTTTATAAAGGTGTTAATATCCCACCCATTAGGACAGATGTCATTAATACATCAATGATGTCATTTAATAGTTCATTCTTTTTTTCAGAGAAATGTGGTGCATTTATTCCCCACACAGGTAACTGTGTACAGAGAAGGCCAATCCTACAAGGAGACCTAGCCAGTGTAGGCTACTAGATACCAACATGAAAGTACCAGTAAGAGAAGAAATTCATCTCTACTACTGCAGAAGTGATTCCAACTGATGTCAGTAGGTCAACAGCATATGCATGTGGCATATTAGGACACAAAATTACTATTTTAGAATAATTAGAAATTACTCTAAATAGAGGAATATCCTGGTTTAAAAACAGTATTCATGAAATTGGTCATTGAACCAAAGGTGGATGCCTCAAACACATTGGTTTGTAGCCTTAAATGAAGGAAAGCTCCCTCTGAGCAAAAGGTAGTCAACACTCAAGAAGTGCAATGTTCAGAAGTCAATCCAAGGAACTGATAAGCATCCCAGACCAGTAGGGGCCACATACACACTCTTACCACTTCTCTTCTACTAAGGAAGGCATACCAAGTCATCATTTTATCAGTGCAGTTTCTTCTCTATCAAAGCTAAATAACTAATGTGAATATCATTGCAAACTCCTTTTTTTAACCTAACAAATACTTTTTTATTTCCTTACAACAAGTAATGTTTTCCACAATCAAACTTGTGAAAAAGAGAAATTTAATAAAAAGTTAAATTTAAATTAACCAGAGTTTTTTAAATGACCTTGTAGATTCCTTGATATCAAAGTCACTAAAATATAAGTAATTAATACTGCAATTACTTTTTTTAGTATTCTTGACACATGATTAAACTGAATAATTTTTTAAAAAGTCATTTCTAAAGTTAGAAAGGACTTATTTTTTATGGTAGAAACACACTAGAAAATAGACCCCAAAAGTCCCAAATCTTTACTAAGAATACAGAAAGCCAATCTTAATTATTTAAGCAATTATAACTTTTTTTCCCATATTTCTTACAATGGCACTCAAGAAAAAGACATAAAAATTGTCTTAATTCATTTCTGCTGCTATAAAAAAATACCATAGACTGGTTAATTTATAAATAACAAATTTATTTTTATGTTTCTGGAGACTGGGAAGTTCAAGATCAAAGTGCCAGCAGATCCAGTGTCTGGTGAGGGCCTGTTACTCATTGATGGTATTTTCTTGCTGAGTCCTTATGTGGCAGAAAGGCAAAGGGAACTAACACTGTGGTGTACATGGCAGAAGAGATGGAAGGGACAGCCAGCAACCAGAGGACTCTTTCGTAAGAGTATCAATCCCATTTATGAAAGCAAAGCCCTCTAGACTAAATCATTTCCCAGGAGATACCACTTATTAGAACTATTGCATTGAGGATTAATCACCAATATAAATTTTGGAGGGATACAAACATTCAAACCATAGCAGAAACACACATACACATATACACACACACTCACACACACACAAGTATTTTCCCCATCATTAAGTGATAATTATTCCCAAAGTATGAAATATTTATTAGAACACCCAGAAATTTATATTTCTATATAACAAGAAACTTATATGTACATGCTTAAGGGCTAGTTATGCCTTTTAATTAAAAAAAAATACACAAACACAGCCTGAAAATCCTGGGCAATATTTTGTTCCCAGAAAAATGAGGGGAAGAACTGGTTGTTTGGAATAATATATCTGTTGCTAATTTTTTTAAGAGTGATGGCAAGAAAGAATTGTAAAGGAATATTTCTAATCATTCTTCTGAAGAATTTATTTGTTCCTCAACTTTCCTGTTGAGTTTGCCTAACCTTGTTTAAAAGACCTATCCCCTAGATGTGGAATTGAAGGTAAAATTTACTTCTGGAAAAGACAGAGGAAAGATCTGACTATGTCCAAATACCTTCATACAACTGATTGAACATGAAAGCAATTTTTTTTAATCTCTGGAAAAATTTCAAATCTAAATCTTAGTATTTTGCTTAATTAGCGGTCAGACTTCTACTGGCTTTACCATGACAATTAAAACTGGAGATTCAGCCGGGATCGGTGGCTCAGCCTGTAGTCCCGCGCGTTGGGAGGCTGAGGTGACTGGATTGCCTGAGCCCACAGGTCCGAGACCCGCCTGGGCAGCGAAACCTCATCTCTACAATAAATCAAAAATTCAAACGGGCGTGGTAGCACACGCCTGTAATTCCGGCTACTTGGAAGGCTGAGGCGGAAGGATCGCCAGACCCCAGCAGGTCCAGGCTGTGGTGGCCGGGAGCGGCCACTGCACTCCAGTCTGAGCGACAGAGTGAGACTCCAACTCAAAAAAAAAACAAAACTGGAGATTCCCAATCCCTTATGATTATCGCATGTCACTTCTTCCCAGGTAGATTCTGGCCTCTGTAAATACTACTTCAGTCCCATCATTGAAGTTGGTTCCAGAAAATCCAACTGCCTGTATTCCACAACTAATAAATCCTGTAAAATTCGTGGAAATATCATCTACAAAGTGTCTCCTATCAAAAACTGGGCTGCAGACCATTTTTTATTTGCAATTAATTATCTCCAGCTGTTGGGCAGCAAAGAAAGAACACTCTTAACTTAAAGCATCAGATGAACATTCTTCATGCCCTTGGGTGCAAAGTTCATTCTGCTTATGTGAACTCCACAGAGTTGAAAGGGAAATTAAACAACATGTAAGCCAACATTCCCAGTTTCATAGGAGAAAAGTGGGGTTCAGAGACAGTGAGTTATTTGCTCAAGGTCAAACTTTTCATTAGTGTTTGATTCTGAAAATACTCTGAGCATAGAGGTTTGGTATGGTATGTTATGATGTGCTTTTCTTAAATATGTGTCCTAAATAACTACAAGTTACCCTCATTTGCACACTGCTAAAACAAGTGATGCTTGCATGTGTAGGCATGTATGTGCAAGCGGTAGATGGATATGGGAGGAGTAGATGATGGAGAACAGGAATAGTATAGAGGATCAACATGAGTACATGTGAACCCAAGTGTATTTTAGCCAAAGGGTGCATGTCCTAGCAAATCCTTTCTGAGAGCTACAAAAAAGTGAACAAAATGGCCGTCCTGAGTTTTGTTTCTCCTGCCTGCTCTTACCACAACCTCTTATGGAAATGATGTAATGCAATGAATGAATTGGGCGAATGGTGGCTAGTTGGTGGGGGAGGGGATAAGAAAGAGAAAGAGATTGGACTCCATAAAATGCAGTCCCTCTAATGACTGAGTGTTGGCTACAAAATTACATTTGTAGAGTACTGAAATACCATCAAACCTGTAGGTAATAGAGTCAAAAATTAATAATGCAAGCATTTTGTTCAGTACCACAAGCATAAGGTACTAGGTAACAGCTAACCTTGTCTCCAAAAGCCCTTTTAGGTACTGAGACATACCCTCTCACTGGGGACACACATCGATCACCATCACGTCATTGTAGATCATTTAGTACACAATGAGAAGCCTTGTGTCTTCCCTTTATAGCATCATATTCTTCCAGTGTCTTGGCAGCAGCACTGTTGAGAGATGAGATTACTTGAAGGAATCAAAGGCAAGTCTGCATTCCACTCTTGAAGGACAGAACCACCATGAAATTATGGTAAATTATGTCAGCACCTCTCCATGTTTTTCCAAGTTCTCATCTGTAAAATGTTAACAGTAATCTGTGAAATGCAAACCATGCATTTTCTTATGTTCTCGGAGCACAGTGAGAAGGAATCATGAGCTCGTGGCTAACAAAAAGCCCACAGTTGTTGTGGTGACATTGGTGGGGACACAACATCCTGGTCAATTGTAATACCGCCTGTGGTTCTTTGGAAGTTTCCCTTCCCACTCTCTGCTATCCTTGCTGATAGAAATTGCTTTAAGGTCCATGAATCACGTAACAGTATTGTAGATATCACGGTGTCTCTCATACACACATCTCACACTACACACATACACACAACATTTACATACACCTCACATGCTCACAGGGATACTCACACATACAACACGCAGTCTTCCATATACCACACACACCTCTCATCATACACACACTACCCACACTCTCACAGACCACCTCCCCTGCCACACACATTCCTTCACACTCCCCAAATTGTGTGTTGTACCACTGCTGAAAAGGGCTGAGCTTTTCACTCTGAGGCCTTGTATATGTTGTTCCCTTTGTGGTGCTATCTCTTCAGCCACTGGCTGCTTCCTGGTCATCCTTCAGAATGTCTACAATGAGATCCTTCAATCTCCATTCAACATTTTCTTTTCCCTCCAAGACTTGACAGGTGCCTTTCTTCTTGCCTTTTGTGGAATTCCACACATACATCTGCAAGAGCCCTTAGCTCACAGTGTGGGAACTGTGTTTACACATCTGTGTTCTTGCCTACCTTGTCTTTGTCCTCAGAGTATAGCACATGCCTGGTGCTCAATACTTTAAATAATCCATGACTGAGAGAATGAATGAGTGGATTTTGCACAGGGAATTACTTGGGGGGGGGCATTATATAACCCTGGGATATTCAGCTCTTGATCGGAATACTCTCAGAACTGAGCATTTGAACAATACGTTCATCATCCAATGAAAACAGCAAGTTTCAGTGAACTCAGGACCTCACATTATCACCTGTATGATATTTCCCCCCCCTCCTCAATGCCCCCAACCCCACACACACACAAAACACACACACACACACACACACACACACACACACAGATGTTCCATTTCCTGGGAGACTTTGGGGGGTTATCAGCAAAATCTTCACTTTTGGACACACATCCACACACATAACACAAAACAACCACACTATGAGGTGTGTAACCCACATGGACTTAAATAGGAGAACACACAAGCCTTACTCTGCTTGTGTTCCCTGGTTAGTGGCTGCTTTTGAGCTGAAATCTCATTGCGGCATGCTGTCTCTTTTTACATTGCTGATGTTTCCCTTCATTCCCACATATCTTACCCAGCTTCCTTGCCAAGAATTTGCCTTTTGTCTGAGGGTCTCTCATTTGAGTTCTTAGATGAGGGCTTTTTAATGCCCCTTTCTTGGCAAATATGCTCATTTTACAAATTTCTTACTTATCAAGTCCAAGAAACCCTTTAGCCAAGAATCATAATTTTTCAGTGTTTCTTGGATTCTGCCTTTTTGCTGTGATATCAGAACATTCACTTGCTCATGTAGTTAACTCTTTCGCTCTCTCATCATGCAGGAGGCCTGCCTCCTATACCTGCTCTGCACGTGTTTCTGCCAATGTCAAATTATAAATTTTTCCCTGCACGTGAGAACATTTAGAAATCACCCTTTTTTTAGTATGATCATTTCGTACAAATGGCAGGCTAGGCAGAAAAACAATTACAAACTCTAACAGTCACAAGGGGCTTCCTATGGGAGTATATACCCACCCATGGCTGCCTTGACTTACCTTACTCATCTATGAGATCAAGATCAAGTTATTTTATCTGTTAAAAGTACATGCATGCATTAGGACTCTGATTTCCAAATAAGACACACTCACCTCAAGCTCTGAAGCAAAGTTTGTGATGAAGATACTGGGATGTCAGAGACCAAGGGAAGTATTGTGGTTGGATCTTGGGCTCAAGTGGGACCAGGCTCAATTGACTTAAAGAGTTTCTTTCTGACCATCATCTGTTCCTGACCTTCATATTATAAAGGCGAAGGCACACAGAAGAAACTGATTCTGATTTTTTTCCTTCTAAAATTCCTGAAAGAGAAATTTTTAACCCACATTTGGTTTCATCCTACTTCTGAACAAATAACCAATAACTGGAAGGGGAAGTAACCATACTGCTATGGTAGCTCAAGTAGTCATATGAGTAGAGATTGGGGGGAGCAATATTTGAAAAGGGATGCTGGGTAAATCATAGTAACTGTTGATGTATCTAGGACAAAATATTCTACCTCTTTTTAGCACAGATGTAACCAATGTGTATCATTAGTAATATCTTTTTTTTTTTTTGAGTTGGAGTCTCACTCTGTTGCCCAGACTGGAGTGCAGTGGCTGCTCCCGGCCACTGCAGCCTCGACCTGCTGGGCGCCGGCGATCCTTCCACCTCAGCCTTCCAAGTAGCTGGAACTGCAGGCGCACGCTACCACACCCGGCTAATTTTTTTATTTATTGTAGAGATGAGGTCTCACCAAGTTGCCCAGGCAGGTCTCGAACCTGCGAGCTCAGGCAATTCACTCACTTCAGCCTCCCAAGGCGCAGGATTGCAGGCTGAGCCACCAAACCCGGCTCATTAGTAATATCTTGTCTTCCTCCCTTGACATAACTTACAACAACTCCCCAACCCCCCCCCATACACACGATTGGCAAATAATTCATTTCCAAATGCAGGCTAGAGAGCATGCCTTTGAAATTGCTGGCCCATATCACTAGTTAATTCATAAGTGTTACCAAATGACTTTTTTAAAAAAATTCTAAGCAAATGAAGCTCGTTTGGAAATGCTAACTCTTGATCTTTAGACCCACTGAATATTTTGTTCAAAGCTTCATTAAATTCTTCTTATCTCATCAATACTGATTTCATAATTTTTTTGCAAAGTATGCCTAATGGCCAATACAGATATCAGTGTGTTCATATCTAGTATGATTTCCAGAATAATTGTTTCTTCTCTCTCCTGTTTTTTAGTTGCTGAAATAGTTTCTACCAAATTTTCTCAGTATACAGTTTACCCATCCAAAGCTAGAGGTAGGGTAAGGTAGGATAGAGTAGAGTTTTCATCACCATGGCATAACCATGGGTGAAGAATGCTGTAGGTTAGTGATGAGCCTTATTTGGTGATACAGTTCATTATTCTCAAATAGATAATGTATGACTATATGGATACAATTTTATTATAGTTAGGGTCATCTCATATGATCAATAGTTTACACAGTAAAACACAGAGAATACACAGGGGTTGGAGGGAAACATGTTGAACAAAACAATGTCTTTTCCCCTAGGAGAGGGAGAGATGCAGGTCTAACAGGACATTTAAAGTCATTTTTCTGCTGTTCCCGTTTTGGCTAAGGTCCCAAAGTCTGAGATCATTAGCTTAGGTGCCAAACCTGGTCGCATGATAAGAGAGGCCACTAGACCACCTAGGAGTCCCTTGCTGAGAGATTATACCACAAATTCTTGCAGCATTAGGCCATCATCCCCCTCCAGACCATGTAAGAGATGGTGAATCATTCACTATGGAGCCTGAAGAAGACAGCAATTGGGATTCCTTTGAAAGTCAATGTTACCCAGCCCTGTAATTTCCTATCTTATAGACAGAGGAATATGCTCCAAGTGAAGGTGGCATCCAGAGAACCACAGCTCGGCCCTTGCTTCCTTCTAGAATTCAAAGGACACAAGTGATTGTGCCTTGCTCATACCAGAGAACAGTAAAGATGGACAGTTGGCTGGCCGCCTTGGGATGACAGAGTGAGGAGAAGTAGAAACTGTAATGGCAGAGTTGAGCAGGAAAGGTCATGCAGGTTCTGTGAGCTCAATTGCCAACACAATTGCAGAGTCTGTCTTCTTGAGAGACTCCAGCCAAGAGGACTGTTTGCAGAGTGAATTTAGTCCAAGAAGGGATAAGCTTCAGAAACAAGTCTGATGAGGAAATCATAAGCAGCCAATTGGAGAAGGAAGGGCACATACAAGGCAAGAGAACCCCAGTGATAGAGCTGGTCTTCAAAAAAAAGAAATCCAGGAGTTTCCCTGGAAAAGGAAGCATTCACTCTTGGAATCCACAAGAACAAGAGTGCAATTTTACCACTCTCATCTCAACCTCCAACTAGAATCTTAGACAAATTCTAAAACAGCAACTAATGAGTGGAGAGGAAATGGGGTCAGAAAGTTTGTGTTTTTTTTCAAATCAGCTGTGGCCTCTTCCTGCTGCAGCCTTCCCTGATTGAATTGGGCCAGACATGCAAGTGGAATTAACATGTGAGTGATGACATCACACTTGACTGGTGGTTAGTCACTTGGTAGTGATTAGAAAGTAATAAAAATGGTCTGAAATTGCATCCCGAAAACAGGTGTGAGAAGATAGCAACAAAAAAATAGTAAATTTCTGCTCGCCCCTTCCCAAGTCTCATCCACTAATTGGTTATACTGAAAATGACTTAGTATTCATTGCTTGACTTCTTGAATACTCTTTACAGTAGATCTCTGCAGTTCTATAAGGATGTTATAGAAGGTGTTGTACCTACTATAACATGTTTTGAGACATATTATTCTATGTGGAGGGATGGCTGGAGGTGTTCCTCTAACACTAGATCAAATAATAATAATAAAAACTAATTTCAGAATACCTCCGTTGCAAATTCTCAACTTGTTACCTATTCCTCTTTATCTGGGCTTCCAGTGCCATTATCCAATTGACCTGTAATACATCAGTTTGATAAGAAAAATACACCATTTCAGAAAACCTCCTTATGGAGTTCACCCATGCTCTTTTTTGACCTCATAGTTACAGAGGGACATAACCACTCCCGTTCATAACTCTATCGCTTAATTAATGACACCCGAATTTGCATTAACTTTAGGGCAACCACACTTCTGACCTATAGCTTAACCCTCAAATCCTTTTCACACATGCTTCTACTGAACAGGGCAACCACACTTCTGACATATAGCTCAACCCTCAAATCCTTTTCACACATGCTTCTACTTACTCCATCTCACAAACCAGTTATTATTTTGAGGGACGCAAATGTTCACCCTTGTATTTGGTTCTCTTCTCCTCAATAAAGTGACAACTTTTGCCTTTTTACATGATTTAATTTCTCTTTAGTTACACTTAAATCCACAAACGTGGTTAATCTGTGTTTCTCAGTGTCTCTTTGCATCATCTCTAAGATAAAGAAGGCACCGGAGTGTCAGGTGAGTGTGTGGGTGAGTACACCACAAAAAAGCTAACTGCCTAAGTCAGAAGTCCTAGCCGCAAAACTCACCAGCTGTGTGACCACGGGCATGGAACTTGATCTCAATAGGCTTTGTCTTCCACATTTGAAAAATAAGAATAACAGTGTGGACCTCATAGTGTTCTCAGACCAGGTAAGCAAGGTAGTATGCGTACAGGCAGAAGGCTGTTGGGCCTGTGGTAGGTGCTCATAATCTTGGCCATTGTTTGTGTGTATTCTTACCATGGATGGAACTCTTTCTCTATCATAGGCACCAATCTTAGAATTTTAGTCACATTTGGAGACTCTGCCATTTTAAATTTTGGTCTTGAAGATTCAGAGATAGTGAGGGTCTTGGATATTCCTGTCTTCTCTTCTTATACTCCATTATGAGAGAGCATTTTAGGTATGGAACACCATTAGATGCCAGAAGCTGTTCCTGACACTGAGCTTTGGTGATTCAAATAACTCTATTTCTTTTCTTTTTCTGAAATTAAAAAAAAGGTAAAAAGAAAAATCAATGGAAGGAAGGAAGAAGGAAGGGAGAAAAGGAGGAGGGAGAAGGAGAGAGGAAGAGGGAGAGAGAGACAAAAGGAAGGAAAGGAAATAATGCAGGAAGGCAGAGGAAGGAAGGAAGGAAGGAATGAAGGAAGAAAGGATAGAAGGAGGGAAGGGAAGGAGGGAGGGAGGGAGGGAGGGAGGGAATACAGTTGTGTCTATCTATGCCTAACAATGCAAAACCGAAGAGTCCCCCACAAGAATTTCTGGAATTCCCCAGGGCTGTTTCACAGGAAAATTCATTTGTTTTTTTTGTGTGCCCTTGTTCCTTCTTCCTACTCCATGCTCCAGGCCCCAACCCTGTCATTTCTACTGAGTCCCTTGACTTCTCCTCTGCCTGTCAGCACATCCTCCAGGCTGCACCTCCATATTGTCAATTTCCTGCCTCTGTGTCCTGCCTCTTCCCCCAACTCCTGTCACCTGCACTGGTCTCAACTGGGCCCGGTCAATACCCTAGGTGAGGCCCAGGGGTTCTTGATTTCCCCAAAGGGCTATGTGTTCGGGGTAAATCTTGAGTAAATGCTTACTTTCTTTTTGAGATTACATTGGTGAGAGGTAGCCAAGCAGTGCTGCATTACATTAAATGAAAATAACTTGTCTGTTTGTATTATCGTTATCTTCCTCCCTAAAGCCTACAGAAAGCTCATGAGAACAGGCCCCCAAAAAATCATCGCATGCATGTTTTACCTAGTTAAGGCTTTGCAGCTGAGTCTTGTGAAGTACTTGTGCAGAGTAGTAGAACTTACTTCAACAGAGTTGTAGGTAACATTGCATAAGTTAACACTTAGCGCTTAGCTCCTGGCATGTTGTAAGTACACTTTCATTATTCTTAACTAGTGTTATTACTTCCCTCTCTCCTAGAAAGTTTTCTCCTAGAAAGTTTCTCTTTCACCCAAGTAAACTTCCTGTGGCCTGCTTCACTGATTTGTCAGATATGTATGTCCCTGAGTAGTCCTGGTGAATCTTCCTCCTCTTCCTGCCCAGCCCGGTACAAACTGAGACATTCAACCAAAATGTCTTTTAAAAAATCCAAAGTCAAGAGCAAAATGGAGATCCAGAATATTTCCTCTATTACTGATAAAAACTAAATTGGAAGATGCAGCTGAATGTGAAAGGAATGATGGCAACAATGACAGCAATGGTGGTATGATAGCTAACTTTGAATAGTACTCTACAAAACATGTTGACATCCACTTAAAATGTTCTCAAATATATGTTCTTGTGGGAGAGAAAAACCTATTTATAAGATATAGTTCCTACTCTCAAGAAGCTTAGACTATAGTAGACAGGGCATAGCACTTAAGTAAATCACTGTGTTGCAGGGTGAACAATGGCAAGTTCTATAGCAACAGAGGATCTAAAATGTTTTTAAAAATCCAAAGGAAGGGCTGGGCACAGTGGCTCACACCTGCAATCTCAGCACTTTGGGAGGCCAAGGTGAGGGGATTGCCTGAGACCCCGGGTTCAAGACCAGCCTGGGCAACTTGGTGAGGCCTCATCTCTGCAATAAATAACAATTTAAAAAAATTCAAAGGAAAGAGCAAGTTTCTTGTCCAGTGTTTTAGCAAGGGTTTCATTTGGGAGGCAGAATTTCTGCTAAGCTATAAGGTGATAACATCTGGACACTTAGAGGGAGAAGGTGAACTTGGAAGGAAGAGTAGGAGACAAATACTGGGAAGGATGTCCAGAGCAGAGTCCTAGGCTCATCTTGTGGGGTCTGATAGGAGTGGCATATGGTGAGGAATGGCCATGTGGATGTGGCACTACTCTTCATTTCAAGGTGTGGACCATGTGCTGCCCCTACCATGTGACATACTACCAGCACTCCTGCTAAACCCGAACCACAGTGCATTAGCATTTTCTTGAAGGCTACCCTAAACGTCTCCATGTCAAGAGTGCTTATTTCAATCAACACTTGCAATATGCAAACTAGGGTATGAACTAAAACAACTTCTAAGACGTATATCATCCCCATCAGAAACATAACCAGAGAGATTCCAGTATGATCTCAAGACTAATGAGAAAAGTACCAAGTTTGAAGTCTGCACTGAAGATCTCACAGTGATGTGACAGATATTATTATGAGTCCTGATTTCAGACATTAAATTACATCATAATGCATTGCAAGTTCAGTAGAGTTAACTATATTATATATGTTTAATGCTAAATATGAGTACTGTGTTACAGTTAACCAGATTTAATCATCTCAAGCTATAAATCATCTAGAATCTCTAGGATTTTTTGAGAATGCTGAAACAACCACCCCAAATATTTATACACTTACTTGAAGCCACTGAATAATTTTTACCTCCATGTATTCAGTTTTTTCAAAAATTAATAAAAAGAGACCCGCCTGGGCAGCAAGACCTCATCTCTACAATAAGTCAAAAAAACAGCTGGGCATGGTAGTGCATGCCTGTAATTCTGGCTACTTGGAAGGCTGAGGAGGAAGGATCGCTGGAGCCCAGCAGGTCGAGGCTGCAGTGGCCGGGAGTGGCCACGGCACTCCAGTCTGGGCAACAGAGTGAGACTCCAACTCAAAAAAAAAAAAAAAAAATTAAGATCCATGGCAATGATTCAACCATTTTTCTAGAATAACATACTTCGGATAATGACTAACTTGGAATAGAGAGTTTCTTTTTTTTTTTCATCAATATTTTTTATTTTGATATTGTGGGGTACAGTTAAGGGTTAGGTATACAAGTATGCTTCATTCAGGCCCCCTTGTTGATAACAGGTGTCTCTCTGTCTCCAGACAGATGTTTACTACCATTAGCCTCATTCCCCCCCCATAGTTTCCCACCACTGTCAGTCATTTTCTTATGGTAGTGCGTTGGATAATCAAGGTCCACTATTTGAGTGAGAATATGTGATACTCAGATCTTTGTTTCTGTGAGAGGTCACTCAGTATTATAGACTCTAGCTCCATCCAGGTTGCTGCAAAATTCATGATTTTGTTCTTTTTTATGGCTGCATAGTATTCTATCATATATATATATATACCACATTTTTAAAATCTAGTCCTCTTTTGATGGGCAGCGTGGTTGGTTCCAGGTTCTTGCTATTGTGAACAATGCTGTGATAAACATGCACGTGCAGGTATCTTTTTTATAGAGTGATTTGTGTTCTTCAGGGTATATTCCCAGTAGGGGGATTGCAGGGTCATATAGGAGGTTGATGTTTAGAGCTTTTAGGAATCGCCACACTGCTTTCCACAGAGGTTGCACTAGTTTACATTCCCACCAACAGTGTAGGAGTGTTCCCTTTTCGCCACACCCTCTCCAACAACTATTATTTTCTGAGTTGTTGATAATTGCCATTCTGACTGGAGTTAGGTAGTATCTCAGTGTGGTTTTGATTTGCATCTCCCTGATGATTAGTGAGGTTGAGCATTTCTTCATGTGTC
>JAPVLO010004648.1:0-14233 GCA_027257055.1 Cephalopachus bancanus | reverse complement strand
TCTGTGAGTTTTTCCAGAACAAAGATGATCTAAGACATGTTGTAGTAATATTATCACCAATACACATATAAATAATTGTGGTTAATATTTTATGCATAATTATGCTCATTTATGGGGAAAAGTTCAAGATGTTAAAACATAATAATTTTCAAATGCTTTCAGTACACTAGTATGACACAATGTATGAAACAATGATATATAATGAATAATATGTAACATGCTCAGAATAAATGTAGAACTGTTTAACTCTAACTGTATTTTTTGTATTTGGTACACAAGATTATTTTATAGGAAATAAGATTAATATAAAAATGAATTTTTTAGGCAATATTTTTGAACAAATCTTGGATGCAAGTCACTTTACTAGGAAATATGAGTTATTTAAACATGGGAATATGAGAGTTATTTAAATATCAGAAGCACCATTCTCATAGAATCTATTAAGGCAACATCAAACAAGAAGCCATACATTAAATATTAAATTACAGAGGGGCTCTGTGGCTCAGCCTGTAATCCCATGCCCTTGGGAGGCTGAGGTAAGTGGATTGCCTGAGCCTGCGGGTTCAAGACCCACCTTGGCAGTGAGACCTCATCTCTACAATAAATAAAAAAATCAGCCAGGTATGGTAGTGCATGCCTGTAATTCCAGCTACTTGGAAGGCTGAGGAGGAAGGATCGCCGGAGCCCAGCAGGTCGAAGCTGTGGTGGCCAGGAGCGGCCACTGCACTCCAGTCTGGGTGACAAAGTGAGACTCCCACTCATAAAAAGAAAAATTAAATTACCTGTTATAAATAAGCAATGAAGTAAATCCTATAAGAAGAAGATCTATCCCAAATAGATCTATGTCAGGGCTTAAATATATGTCAGGGCTTAAAGTTTAGTTTTTGACAAAATTACTTTGTATACAAAATTTGAAGACTCTAGAACAATAAATATTTAATGAATTCATATATTAATGAAATAGACTGAAATAAGATTGAAGTACCTAGTCCTTGCTATGATCTTTTGCTTAACAATAGCATGATCTAATTAACTGTCTCTGTACTGAGCATATATAAAAAGTAAATGATATCTGCTTCTCCTTACTGTTCAGCAAAATGAGACATGTATTCAGACATGTTTAGACATACTAGACATTATTAGAAAAGGCATAAATAAATTTAAAAAAAATTTAATTGTGCAAAATTAGTGTGGTGCTATTTCATGTCTCACTACTTGATACCCAATTATAAATATCTATGACCTCTACATATAATTGAGATAGATGATATTAAGAATAAGGCTTAGGACTCAATGAGATTAATTTAACACTTCTGACAACCAATAAAAAATTTGAAGCTCATGGCTATGGTTTACACATGAACAACAGAAGCCAGACAGTCTTTTAAAATTAAATGTAATGAGGTTTGAACATATTTCTAAAATTTTGATTGCACATTCCCTTATTTTCTAATTCAGCTGTTATATCTGAAGATTTACAAAATATGTATATCTTTCTTTGATCACTGTTTTCCTTTTTTTTGTTGTTTTGTGTAGAATATGAGAAAAATAGCATGGAGTGAGAAAATTGCATGGAAATTAAAGCTTTAAATGGCATCCTTTCTGTATAAACCAATAAAAGGAATTTCCATTGTTATAGCAAATAAATAGCAAATGTTTTTTCTTATGTGAATTTATATTCAGAATGCAAATTTTATATTTTTAGAAAGTTTTTTTTTGTATAGTTATGATTTGGAGTTCCTGGGGTACATTTTGAAGAAAACAAATGTGTTCAGTGTGACTGAAAAACAAATAGTATCCATCAACAGGTATTTGAAAGGAATAAACAAAAATAAATGAGGAAATTTAAATATGCTAGAAGCAATAACATTGGTATTTGGGATAAAACTGATAGTTTCAAGTAAAAAAAATATTGAGAATTTAATTGTGAATTTAATACATATTCTTATTGCTAGATTCAAAATGACATTAATTGAAATCATTCACAAATATGTGTTAAGACCTTTTCTTCTAAGTTCTACAGATAGTCACCATAGTATGTTAAATTTTGTTTTTAAAGTAATATTTATGTCAAATGCCTTGCTCTTATATTGTAATATTTTGAATTACTTGTGTAATCTATTATTTAATTGTTTATTATTGAATGACATGATAAAAATATAATTTTGCATTGCAGCTGTATAACTTAATACACAAGGCTACATTTAACTTTTGTCTGTTCATTTTCAAAATTTTGTATTCATTGAAAATGTCATTTTCCCCAACTTCTTTCTCCACAATTCATCCTTAACCTTTATGCATGGTTTTCTTATTCTTTGGAGGAAAGTTGAGAGATAAATTTACCCTGTAAGTTATGGCACAACAAAATTCAGTATGGTGATAAAGCCAGTAATGTATACGATATTCTTTTTCTCCTCCCAAGGAGTATAAAATTGATAATAAAATCAGACAAATAGAGGTTAACTAAATTATATGACTCAAGGGAAGTGGGCCTAAGACCACAGTTACTCTCCTGAAATTTCTGTACCCTTCCTGCTTATGTAAATGATGTCAGTAACTGGGAAAATCACAAGTTGATTGTGACTATTTTGGGAATCTATGTAGCTATTAGTCAATCATACATCAGCTTATACTGTTAACCAGTGGTATTTCCATATAAACAGACAGAGATCACTTTTGCTATAACTTCTCAGTTGATCTTCAACTTCAAATTCTAACTGCAACAACTTGGAGCATCTTGAAAACTTAACTTGGAAGTGTGTTTACCAAGTTGCAATCCTCAAATTTGGCCCAAGTAAACTACTGAATACAAAACTCCTGAGAAATCAGACAAAGAAAAGGAAGTCACCAATGACTGGCTCCAGAAAACAGTAGGGATCAGGGAATGGTTGTAAAGAGTGAATAAGACACAAGAAAAACAAGATGCAATACTGAAAGAACTTGTAACAGAGATTTTGGGAATAAAAAATTTCATCCAGGAAATAAATAACTAGATGGCAATCATGGAAGGCAGAATCAATCTAATTGAAGAAAGTCTCTTAGAACTTGAAGACCAGAACATAAAATTAATCCAATCTGAAAAAAAAGATAGAAAGAAGAGTCAAAAAGAAAGATTAAAGCCAAAAGAGATGTGTGATTATATCAAGAGGCTGAATATATGCCTGATTGGTATCCCAGAAGAAGAAAGGGAAACTGAAAACAACTTGGAGCAAGTATTCCAGGATGCAATCCAAGAAAACTTTTTCCATCTCACCAGAGATGTGACCAGTCAAGCACAAGAGATACAGAGAACTCCCACAAGATATCAAATGAGAAGACAAAGCCCTAAACACATAGTAATTTGCCTACACAAAGTAGGCACAAAAGAAAAAATCCTAAAGGTAGAAAGAGAGAATGATCAGACTATGTAGGGAAAACCAATCAGAATAGCAGCATAACTATCAGCAGAAACACTACAAACAAGAAGGGAATGGAGCCTATACTCAAAGTCCTCAAAGATAAACAATTTCAACCAAGAATTTCCTATCAAGCAAAGGTCAACTTCATCAGTGGTGGAAAATTAAAATCTGTTCCAGACATACAATCCCTAAGAGATTGTGCAGCTTCCAGACCAACTGAACAGGAGACACTTAAAAAGGTATTAAGCACAGAAGAAATAAAGAAAAAAAAATGACCACGCACTTCCCAAGAAAACAGCAGAGCACAGAATCAACAGAGAATAAACCACAACAAGAAACTTGAAAACACATGCATACATTATCCCCAAAGTCAAAAGAAAACAAGCAAAGAAAAAACCTTATAAGAACCTCATGATAGGGATAAGTAACCACATTTCAATAATCAGCCAGAATGTGAATGGACTAAATTCACCATTGAAAAGACACAGAATGGCGAACTATATAAAAAATGATACGCCATTATTTGCTGCATTCAGGAGACTCAACTCACTACAAGGGATGCACACAGACTCAAAGTTAAAGGATGGAAAAAGAGTTTCCAGGCAAATGGCTCACAAAAGAAGGCAGGAATTACAATCTTAATAACAGACAAAGCAATCTTTAAGCTATCAAATACTTTAAAAGATGCAAAAAGAATTACATAATGATAAAAGTCTCAATCATTCAACAAGAAATATCCATCCTAAACATATATGAACCCAACACAAGAGCACCAGTTTTTGTAGAGCAACTACTAAATAAACTAAAAAAAGATATTGTCTCCAACACTATTATAGCAGGGGACTTGAATACCCCACTTAGAGCCCTAGATGGATCATCAAGGCAAAAAATGAACAAGATAATCCAGAACCTAAACTTGACACTTGACCAAATGGACTTAGTCAATACCTACAGATTATTCCACCCAATAACCACAGAATATACATTCTACTCATCACCACATGGAACATATTCCAAGATAGATCACATCCTTGGCCATAAATCAAGCATAAACAAGTTCCATAAGACTGAAATATTGCCATGCAATTCTCAGACCACAGTGAAATAAAAGTAAATATCAAAACCAGCAACATTTCCCCAAAGTCCACAAAGACATGGACACTAAGCAGTATGATGCTGAACAATGACTGGTTCAACATTGAAATCAGATAAGAAACTGAAAGATTTCTGGAAACAAATGAAAATGAAGAAACCTCTTACCAAAATCTCTGGGATGAGCCAGGCTCGGTGGCTCAGCCTGCAATCCCACACCTTTGGGAGGCTGCAGTGAGTGGATTGCCTGAGCCTGTGGGTTTGAGACCTGCCTGGGCAGCGAGACCTCATCTCTACAATAAATCAAAAAATCAGCCGGGCATGGTAGCACATGCCTGTAATTCCGGCTACTTGGAAGGCTGAGGTGGAAGGATCACCATAGCCCAGCAGGTCGAGGCTGCGGTGGCCAGGAGCGGCCACCGCACTCCAGTCTGGGTGACAGAGTGAGACTCCAACTCAAAAAAAAAAAAAAAATCCCTGGGATGCCATGGAATCAGTTCTAAGAGAGGAATTTATATTTTTATGTGCATATATCAAGAAAATGGAAAGATCACAAGCAGAAAGCCTAACCAATCACCTAAGGAGCCAGAAAGAGAAGACCACCAAAACCCAACTTTCACAGAAGAATCAACATCACAAAATTAAGGCCCAAATATGGGACACTGAAAACAAAAATATCCTAGAAAACATCAAAACACACACAAAAAATGGTTATTGGAAAGAATTAACAAGATTGATGGGCCTCTAGCAAAAATGACCAACAAAAAAGAGTAAAAGCCCAAATAAACACAATCAGAATTACAAAAGATCAAATCACAACTGACCCCGAAGAAATTCAAAACATTATCAGAGATCAATATGTTCACCTGTATGGAAACAAACTTGATAACCTAGACGAAATGGAGGACTTTCTGACATCACACAACCTCCCCAAGTTAAAGCAAGAAGACACTGTGACACTAAATAAACCAAAAACAACCCAGGAAATTGACTCTGTCATATGATAACTACCTAAAAAAAAAGCCCTGGACTGGATGGCTTTCCAGCAGAATTCTATAAAATGTAGATGAGGAGCTGATACCAATCCTACTGAAAGTATTCCAGGCAATTGAGAAAGATGGAATTCTTCCCAAATCATTTTACGAAGCTAATATCACACTGATATTAAAACTGGGTAAAGATTCAAAAAAACAAAGAGAATTACAGGTCAATATGGCTTATGATCATAGATTCAAAAATCCTCAGCAAGATTCTAGCAAATCGGCTCCAAAAATACAACTCAAAAATCATTCACCATGACCACGTGGGCTTCATCCCCAGGATGCAGGACTAGTTCAACATTCACAAGACCATAAATGCCATTAAATACATCAACAGATGTAAAAACAAGAGTCACATGATTATCTCAGATGCAGAAAAAGCTCTTGATAAAATCCAGCATCACAATAAAAACCCTCAAACACCTAGGTATAGAAGGAACATACCTCAAAACAGTAAGTGCCATCTATGAGGAATCCACAGCAAATATATTGCTAAATGGACAGAAACTAGAAATCTTTCCCCTGAAAACTGGAACAAGATAAGACTGCCCACTCTCACACCTCTTGGTCAATATTGTGTAGGAAGTCCTAGCTCAGGCAATTAGACAAGAGAAGGAAATCAGGGGTATCATGATAGGAAGCGAAGAAGTCAAGTTAGCCCTTTTTGCTGATGATATGATCCTATATCTTGAAAATCTAGGAGAATCTGTTAAAAACCTGCATGCATGCACTGATAAAGGACTTTGAAAAAGTCTCAGGGTACAAGATATATGTGCAAAAGGCAGTTGCATTCCTATATGCCAACAGCAAGTAGGCATAGACTCAAATTAAAAGCACAATCCCATTAATATAGCCACCAAACCTGGGCTCGGTGGCTCAGTCTGTAATCCCGCACATTTGGGAGGCTGAGGTGAGTGGATTGCCTGAGCCCACAGGTTTGAGACCTGCCTGGGCAGGCGAGACCTCATCTCTACAATAAAATCAAAAAATTAGCCAGGCGTGCTAGCATGCACCTGTAATTCCGGCTACTCGGAAGGCTGAGGCGGAAGGATCACCGGAGCCCAGCGGGTCAAGGCTGCAGTGGCCGGGAGTGGCCACTGCACTCCAGTCTGGGTGACAGAGTGAGACTCCAACTCAAAACAAAACAAAACAAAAATATATATATATATATATAGCCACCAAACAATGAAATACCTTGGCATCATCCTAACCAGAGAAGTGAAAAACCTTTACAATGAGAATTACAAAACACTGCTCAAAGAAACTCAAGAAGACACAAATGAAAAATATACCATACTCATGGATAGGAAGAATCAACATTGTTAAGATGTTCATCCTACCAAAGCCAATCTACAGATTCAATGCAGTTCTCACTAAATTACCAACATCATTCTTCTCAGACCTGGAAATGACAATACAGAAATGCTGGAGTCCAGCTCCAGGAGAGAGTCAGGGCTTGAGATGGGAGAATCGGGAAGTGGCAAAAAAGAAAAGATGAAAATGACAGGAATCCTCTTCCTGGGGAGAGCTTAAGACTCTGCACATTTTTATTTATTTTTCACAAGCTTACATAGGTTTTCCGCTCAGCCCTATACCCACAAATGTATCTTTTTTTTTTTTTTAGTTGGAGTCTCACTCAGTCACCCAGACTGGAGTGAAGTGGCCACTCCTGGCCACCGCAACCTTGACCTGCTGGGCTCTGGCGATCCTTCCGCCTCAGCCTTTCGAGTAGCCGAATTACAGGCAAGCGCTACCATGCCCGGCTGATTTTTTGATTTATTGTAGAGATGAGGTCTTGCTGCCCAGGCGGGTCTCGAACCTGCGGGCTCAGGCAATTCACTCACCTCAGCCTCCCAAAGGCATGGGATTACAGGCTGAGCCACCGAGCTTGGCTCCCACAAATGTATCTTAAGTTGATAACCAAACACCCATGTACATCCTTTTTACACTCACACTAAGGTTGACCTTTAACAATTTCAACCACAGATGGTGTTTTTCTTAAGTCAAACATTTATGTCCTGGTTTTCTTCCTAACTTTCTCATAAATATTTACAACTATAGGCCTATAATATCCTGACCCTATAAAGCTAAATCTTAACCCTAAGTCTTATTTAACTTACTACTATATATTTATTTCTATTAATCTTATTTCTATCCTTATGTCTCTATATTTTCTTAACTATCACTTATACTATTATATATCTCTTATCTTACTAGTTTATCTTATCTAACAATCTTATTATTAATATTCTAAATTCTATCTTCATTAAGCTACTTATTTAATCCTAAAATAGTTTAAACTATTTTTTTTTTTTATCTCAAAAGGTTGTTTTCCACCAGCTATCAGCTGGGGCCTGTTGTTTATGAGGAAGTGGTGGACTCGTTTTTCTTGGCTTCCTGCTGTTACCAAAAAACATCCTTACACACCCTAAGGCGCACCCTTTTTGCTGCAATCTCACCTCCATTATGCCTATGTAAAATTTTTGCTGTGAAATACGATCATTCATTTGCGCATCTATTATCTCAATTAAAGAGGGAACATTCTCAAGCCTATGCATGCAATCCTTCAAAGTTAGGGAAGGTTCGTCAACAGGATCCATGGGGCTTTGCCTCCATCACGGCCACATTTTACTGGGGCCTTGCTCCCAGCCGGCATTTTTTTCTGCTTTCAAGTCCCTTTTACCTTACTTTTACTAGTGATTGCGGCTCCCAACATCTCCCCCTTTTTTATTTTTTTAAAATGGCAAGGTGGATAGTGTTGGTATTTTGTTGGACAGCGTTTCTTAATCTTTGGATAATGATTGGTAAAATAAGCAGCAAAAAGAGAACAATTCATCCCATTGCTATGGAATTACATATCAAATTCCAAAGAGAGTTAGAGGAAACAAACCGAATGAGAGAGTTTGCAAAATTAGACACTGCCTGAGAAAAAGGTGTTGGATATATATGAGCTTGGGAAATAGCTGTAATTTGGCTACATAACTGCTGGAGATTTAAAGTTGAATTGGTAGAATACCAAACTCCCTATAAATGTTTTTGGACATCAGTCCAACTAAATTTTGCCCATTATAAGGCATGGGAGTAGCACAAATTTATTTAAGTTCTGCATAACAAGCAACAGACATCCTCACTTTAATGTGCTGTATCTGATTGCTTATATATAATAACGCCGATTCTAAAGCATTTAACCGATCAATAATACCTTTATCTCTCTGTTCTTGGGAAAATAAACCTAAACTAAAATTCTAAGACAGTTCATTCACATGCTCCGCATTATGCATTTCCTGTACTAAGGCTGCTGCAAGGGTTGCTACGGACCCTTATAATAATCAGAGCTGTAATTCCCAATATAAGAGCGTCCACAAATCTATGAGGTCTACCTAAAGAATAAGCCACTTAGCCGGGCTCGGTGGCTCAGCCTGTAATCCCGCACCTTTGGGAGGCTGAGGTGAGTGGATTGCCTGAGCCCGCGGGTTCAAGACCCGCCTGGGCAGCAAGAACTCATCTCTGCAATAAATCAAAAAATCAGCCGGGCATGGTAGCGCATGCCTGTAATTCCAGCTACTTGGAAGGCTGAGGCGGAAGGATCGCCAGAGCCCAGCAGGTGGAGGCTGTGGTGGCCGGGAGCAGCCACTGCACTCCAGTCTGGGCGACAGAGTGAGACTCCAACTCAAAAAAAAAAAAAAAAAGAATAAGTCACTTGTTCCAAGATATAAGATATATGTTCCAGGGGTGGCATACCAATGCACAGACAATTTAACAGGCACAAATACATACAATGGATCCTTAACAAAAACACCTGAGTAGGATTTTTAGTAATACAATTAGATAAAGCACAATTTTCACAAGTAATTTTGAAATGACCAAGAATGTACTTAACAGAATAAGTAGAATGTTCTCCAGCAATTAATAAAACATAAGGAGAATCTACACAAGCTTGTAACACAAAATTAACATTTGTTCTGGGTCTATATAAGGTAACAAGTCCTGTCACAGCAAATAAATGAAATAGATGAGTCTGATAAGAGCTATTTGGCAAAGAGCTTTGAAAAATTGGAGTAACCCATCCATAAGCTGACCATGTATCTAATAGTGCTGGGAGAGGTATCGGTGGATGAATAATGTTCCAAGCATATTTAGACTCTCCATTTTCCCCCTTTAAAAATTCTCAAAAAGATGGACCTGGAGTGTCAATAATTCCAGACAACACTGGATGAGAAACTGACTAACCATATACCTTGGCAAAAGAATACACTTGAAGGGGAATCTGATCAGATGGCTCGAATAAATCATAAAATACCATTTTATCAAATACACGTGGTCTCCACCTTGGAAAACCTGAATTAATACCTACATTATTCCAATTATGAATGACATAAGTATGGTCCTTGCAAGAAGTAAAATTATTAGGTATATATGGGCCCGCCTTATATCTTCCATTACTACTAAAAATGTCTGCAGGATGAAAAAGGAGAGCACCCATATATTGTTATGACACCTGGAGGGAGAATCTGTTTATATAGATCTCTGTTTTAAGAGTACACACCCAGACCAGGAAAAACTAGGGGAAAAACAAATAGGAGGAGTCCCTGTTATGCCCATATAGTTTATATTAGTAACCATACTGGTGGACATAAATGAAGAACTTTCGCCTTCCATTAACTCGCTGTTATTAGTAAAAACCTTAATGGTAGGTTTGTTCCAAGTTACCAGATGGAATAAAGGTGGATCAGGTACATAAACCCAATAACTTGGGGAATCATCTTTTAACATAGTGGCAGCATGACACCCAGTGTGGGACAATACCTGGGCAGTTATGACTGCAAGCATCACCACAAAGTTCTTGAGTTGACAGCATGTCCTTGGGATGCGACAAGTTCCTCTGCCTCTTCTTCCAGTGTCTTCAGCTGGCCCCAAGTAGGTGGCCTCGAAGTCCTAGTTCGTCTGGAGTGCTGGTGTCTGCGAGATCTCAAGGACAGTCTGGAGAACGATTTAAGAACTGCAGGAGGAGCGGCTGGCAGTTCAGCAGGAGCCAATGTGGATGTTGAGCCAACTGGAGAAAGATTTACTAGAGAATCAGGAGATGATGAAGAAAGCAGGTATGGCATTTTTTGAGCCAGAACAGAAATTCCCTCTTCGCTATCGGAGGGGCTGAAATATTCAGTCACTTTCCAGTGTGGTGGAGAGGGAAGCAGGGGAGGCACTTTTCATTTGTCCACTTCAGCAGCATGCGCTGGAAGGACGGGTAGCTCATGGTGGTGACGGATGAGTCGATCAGGTACCCACACAGGTGAATCGGCATTCTGGGGAAAGACACAAGCAAATCCTCATCTGGACGTTAGTAAAATATCAGGACCTCACCACTGTCCAATTTTAAATATATATTTATCTAACACTAGAACTGCAAACTTTATAGATTTAATTTGGATTATTTTGATGTATTTAATAAGAGATATTTTTCTTGAAACATAAATTCTAGGGAAGAAAGCTCTCTATCACCAGGACTAGGTCTAAAAATTATTGGTAGATTAGAATTATGACAAAATATATTATTTCTGAGGAACTTGACCTCATTCTTCTTTTTAAAAAAAAAATGAAATGTCTATCTGCATTTGTATCTATCTAGAAAAAATGTATTCCTATGTTGCATGCTATTAAATTATGGTGAATTTAAATTCTTAAGTGGAATCCACCACAAATACAAAAGGAGAGCAAGTCAGACAGGATGGAAAATATCTACAGATATATCACTCATCTAGAAATTAAAATGAAAAATTCACGGGGCTTAGCCTGTAATCCCGCGCCTTTGGTAGGCTGAGATGAATAGACTGCCTGAGCCCGTGGGTTCAAGACCCACCTGGGCAACTTGATGAGACCTCATCTCTATAATAAATCAAAAATTACCCGGGTGTGGTAGCGCACAACTGTAGTCTCAGCTACTTGGAAGGCTGAGATCGAAGGATCACTGGAGCCCAGCAGGCAAGCCTGCAGTGGCCGGGAGCGGCCACTGCACTCCAGTCCGGGCGACAGAGTGAGACTCCAACGCAAAAAAAAAAAAAAAAGAAAAAAAAGAAATATTCATCTCATGGCAGATGAGCAGCCTGGAGGTTGTTCAGTTTGTCATAGTGGAGAAAGCCTTTTTTTAGCATATGCATTAATTTTTGCACAGCAATAGCAAAATGTGTACTTAATATTTTGCATGAACACATAGTGTATGTTTTAAAGATGTAAAGAATTCTCATGAATATATTCACAAAATTGTTTTGCTCTTCTCTCTGATAACATTTTATATGGTGCATTTAAAATGAGAATATAATATTTACCGAAGTTTCTAGCAAACATAAAGAAAAAGGAATAACTCACATGACAAGAAATCAAGCATTAAGTGGCAAAGAGGGTGACATACTATTTCCTCGTGAAACATTGATTCAAATGTTACTAAAAGAGATTCAGTTGCATAATACCCCTCCCATTCTTACTCAATTCCATAAAGGGAATTGTTCTTCAGGGGCATCTACTGAATGCATGTACTAAGGAAATGAGGTTAGTTTTATTAATTTACTTTCTTCACAACTGAATAGACATACCCTTATTCTCTCATTCCCCTGGGCACTACTTTGTTATTTTCTTTAATAACAGTAAACATGAAAAATTGGGACTTGTTTTACTTGGCTTAATTTCACTGAGTGCTGTAGGAAGTTGAGATTTGAAACTCTTCACCAAGATGTATAGGATATCTGGATTTACTTTGATGATGTGGTGCCATTGTAAATTACTCATTTTGGGATGTACAGCTTTATTAGCACATTAAGTCTTGAACTCTTCACACCCTTTGAATGGCATTTGCAATTTGTTAGAAAGAATTGAGATCTGTAAGTGGTGTAACTTTCTTCAATGTTCTGTTGTCAGTGCAAATACAGGTTGTTGGCAAATATAATTACAGTTATGAAAGTAGAGCAGTAGGGACAAACAATCTATGTACACAAATGTAAGTTTTTTACAGAAAACTAAATTTATATGATAACTATAATACTTGGAGAAAATGTTTTTTAGTCTAGAGAGCCATTCCTCTAATATAGGTGCAGAAAATAAAATGGTAAATTGTTCAAGATGTTTATTCATACGTCATTTACGGTGAAATATAGTAGAGTGCCTGAACAAAAAAAACATATATTTCATATGAGTAAGAGCCCAACCCCCCAAAAATTATCTTTTTTCTTTTTTTTTCTTTTTTTCTTTTCTTTTTTTTTTTTTTTGAGAGTGGGCCCCTTGAAGTACACTCAATTTTGGTCCTTTGAATCAGTCAACCAAAGTTTTATCTGGAAGTTTTTTGAAAGCTGTATCATGATTTGCAGGAAAAATGTCCCAAGTTCTGGCAAACAGATTACTTATGGTTCTTCCACCATGATTCACCTGCCCACACCACAGTGAGTGTCCAACATTTTTTGATAAAAAAAATGACATAACCACCATGCTCTACCCTCCCTAATCACATGTTCTTTTCTGGGGAGACTTTGTTTGGTTTGTCTGGACCAAAAAAAGTTCTCAAAAGGAAATGTTTGCCAGTGTGGAAGAGGCAAAACAAAAAATGACAGAAGCACTGAAAGGCAACACAATTGACAAGTTCAAAAACTGTTTAGAGCTGTGAAGAAAGTATCTCAATAGGTGCATTGCATCAAACAGAGTACTTTCAGGCTGACTGAAGTTTAACATGTGAGAATAAATACATATTTTAAAATACATAAATTTCATGGGTGGTGTATATGAAAAAAGAAATAAACTAAGCATGAAGACAGACTTCATTTTGAGAAATTAGTGTGTTTTTTTGACATAACACTTAACTGAGACTTGAATTTTAGAATATCAATCTTGCAGAATAAAGTGAAATCTTTTTATGCAAAAGAGGTAACATATATTAAGGTCTTGAATTTGGAAATCTCACTATTACTACAGAATCTCAGACATGTTAAGCACAGTATGAATGCAATGTCACACATTTATATTTTATTTGCTTATATCTATCAATTACTTTGTAAACATTAGGCACTTTTCTAGGTTAAAAAATGTATTAAATAAAGGCTGAAGCCTTGCACTCATGAGACTACTAGAATAGTGGGGAAAAGAGCAGAAACAAGAAAAATAACTAGTGGGTTATTAAAATAAAAGAAAGTCCTTACATTCACTGCTCCTTAATTTTCTCAACATAATGCATTAACATGACTTTATGGAATTAAAAAAATACAGTCATTATAAATTCATAGTCATTTAAAAAAGTATATGGAAAATTATTTCATGTTTTTAATTTTAATATCTCTACAGAAACTCATAAGTTCTTGTAATTTATATAAACTGAAAATAAACACAAAAACTGGTTTACGATCAATTTTCCAAAGCAGAGTTTAAATACTTAGCATTTTCTGATAAGAAAATAGCTCTTTTGATAGTCATCAATTATAAAAATGTACATTTCTGTTGAGAAAGTATAATTGAATGTATAATTGAAAGTATAAAGTATAATTGAAAATAAGTGTATTCTAAAAATAAATGAATTTAATCTCTTTAAAATTATTTGTAAGCTATGGATAAGGTTAAAATCCTCTGGCCACTACTCAGATTTAGATGCTTGTTCTTTCTCAGATATTATTCAGTTTCACATATTGCCAGATGTATTCTATGCGTACATATTCATAAATTTGTGCTTAT
>JAPVLO010004647.1:0-14322 GCA_027257055.1 Cephalopachus bancanus | reverse complement strand
AATGCCCATAAGGATGCCTGATCTCAATCCGGGTGAAGGGGGGCCCAAAAGGGAGGCCCAAACTTTACCTATATGATGAACAGTTGCATACCTAATCCTGAATTGTACACCCACAACTTTAAACTTCCAAGTATACAATACATACAACATACATACATACATAAATCAAAGTGGTTCATGGAAGAATCCTCAGAGCCTTTACAAAATTAGGGACTGAGATATTATAGATAGTGGTTAAATAGACCTGGAGCCGACATCAAAATATTTTTATTTTCTTAGGAGCCTAGGATGCTAAGAAACTAATTGTGATTTAACAATGGGTAGAATTATATGTGGAAAACAGGAATGAAGAGCAGTGCTATGAGGATCACGAGCAGTGATAGATGTTGGCCTAATGGCAGACAAAAGGCAAAGAGCATGCAAGATTTGGTTTAATTCCTCAGAGTCCAGAAGATAAACATCTCGTCTAGAAACTCAGTGTCTCTCACCTCACTTCTATCCTGTGCACATCACTCTGCATTTTGTACCAAGGCTGTCACATTCCTTCACATTCTCACCACGTAGCCATTTCATCCCCAAAGTTTTATTCTGAATAGATTTTCCTATAGCTACCTTCACTGAGTATAAAGAAGGCAAAAAAAACTGACCTTTATATAAAAATTCATATAAACATATAAAAAAGTGGCTGACCAATTATGGTAGTCAAGAGAAATATAAATAGTATTAACATATAGAACTGTCAAATTAAGCAAGTAAAAATAAACGAATTCAGTTGAATCTGAATTTCAGAAACAGTATATATCCATATTTATAATATATATAAATATAGATATATATGTATTTTAATATAGGTATTCCCTTGCAACTTTTGGGAAAGTATTTATACTAAAAAAATTCATTATTCATCTGAAATTTAAAATGGACTAGGTGCCCCGTATTTTATCTGACAGTCTAATCCTAACTGCTTTCTCCAGCTAAACTTTTCTCAAAATCGTCATCATTAGGTTCTTTATTCTCTCTTTTCTTGGAAGAGGTATGCATTCTTTCTAGAACTAATTCATTCAACCCCACTCTTGATTCCATTCACTCATACGTTTTCCCAAGACCTTACTCTTGTTTTCCATTTTCCACTTTCTCCGTTTTACATTTTAAATTCTGTCTCCTCTCTTATGATTCCCCCTTCCTTCCCTTTTACCCTCTCAATGAGATCCTTTCTTCCTAAGAATAAAGCATCTCTAGCCTAATGTACTTTTCCCTTACAGTTTTTTTCCCCTCAAGTTACTTTCCTTTTCTGACAAAAGGCTCAAAGGAATAATCGGTACCTACTGCTTTTTCTTTCTCACAATACTGTGTTTCCTGTTTTAATTTTGTATGAGTGTGTCAGCTACTCTAAACAGTAATGTCTTAACAGTGGAGAAAGGGCTGTCAGAAGTCAGAGTGGGGTATGTGGCACAGTGTGTTATTTAGCTTATTTCTACAGCTTGCAATTTGAGAAGAGGTCAAGAGACAGCTAAGGAAGAAGTGAAACTGGAAGTTAAAAACAATCATCCCAACAAATGAAAACAGGCTTAAGCAAAATTTCTCCCCATTGACTAAAACCTTCGTTGGCCCAGGTACTCTGCTTGAGTATTTACATTCATAGCTCATTTAATCCTTTCAACAGTGATATGTAATCTTGTCACTAGTTCTTAGATACAACAACTAAGATTTAGGGGGGTTAAAAAAGAAATTACTCGCCCAAGATTTTAAAACCACTGAGTGGTAGAGAAGATATTTGATCTAAAGGATTTTCCAAAGCCCATGAGTGGGTCCATAAGTAACCATCACTTAAGCAATTTAAGAAAACAGATACCTATCCAATTTCTTATGTCAGTTTCAGCAATCCTTGAAACTTATGCTATGTAGTCAGTGTGATTAATAGTTTCTTTATTATGCCGGGCTCGATGGCTCAGCCTGTAATCCCGCGCCTTTGGAGGCTGAGGTGAGTGGATTGCCTGAGCCCGCGGGTTCGAGACCCGCCTGGGCAGCGAGACCTCATCTCTACAATAAATCAAAAAATCAGCCGGGCGTGGTAGCGCATGCCTGTAATTCCAGCTACTTGGAAGGCTGAGGCGGAAGGATCGCCGGAGCCCAGCAGGTCGAGGCTGCGGTGGCCGGGAGCGGCCACTGCACTCCAGTCTGGGCGACAGAGTGAGACTCCAACTCAAAAAAAAAAAAAAATAGTTTCTTTATTAATTGGATGAAACTTAAGTGCTTAATATTTTATGACGTGATTGCTTGATTGCTAGGGAAAGGCAGTTTTGGATCAATTGAAGACTAAGATTTCTATTATTCATTTTCCAGGTGGCATTTTTAATTGTCTGATACTAAAACAATGATTTGGCCTGCTGCAAACATTTTTGAGTCTCCTTTCATTAGCCAATCTTCCGATATATTCAGACATTTAATGTATCTCAGGCCTTAAGTGATAGAAACATGTTTGGAAATGTGGACCTGAATGGATCTTTTACATTTTCAGTATTTTCATCTTCAAATTCAGTTTAATTGATTTAACAGTTTTTTCCTCCTCCAATTCAATAAATTCGTATTCAACAAATAGCCTATTTGAATATGCAATTGGGAGGAAATAATAGGAAAGTCCCCGACTTTAAGGAAGTCACTGGGGAAATGAAACTCGCACATTGCTATTTGTTGAGGTCTGATAATTAAGTTTTGAAAACTTGCCACTGTGGGCAGCATTGTATAAGTAGTTGTATTGGAACACCCTTCCTACTCACCTGATCTGGCCCTCAGTGACTTTTTTCTTCACCCAAATATAAGGAAAATATTAAGGAAGACATTTTGATGACATTCGGGACATCAAGGTTAATACAATGATGGCTCTGATGGACATTCCAGAAAAGAGATCCAAAATTATTTTGACGAGTGGACTGGGCACTGGCATTGGTGGGGCTAAAAAAGGAAATGCTTCACAAGGGAAGTACTTTGAATGTGACCATAGATATACTCAGCAGTGAGGTAGGTAGCACTTTTTCCAGGACGAATTCATGAACTTAATGATGAAAGCGATGCTGAGATCCTGAACTATGATAGAAAAAGTGAGACTGGAAGGAGGGTACCAATGCAGGAGGCCTCATTAAAAATCGGTAAATGAACAGATATGGTGGCCAAGAGAGAAATAGCTTGTATTAACACATAAAGGACAATTGGGAGTGGGGAGGGGAAAGAGAAGTAAGTGTGAAACAACATCAGCAAAACGAAGAAGTTCAGATAAGCAATTATTGACCAAATTCAAACTTGCATTTCCTTCAATCTTTCCAACTTTAAAGACACTTTCTAAAATAAATTTTAAATTGGATCTGCCTTCTTTAATAATCTTCCCATTCCAGTTTTGTCTTCTGTTCTGATTCTTCATTGATAATTTTCACATCAGTTTGACTATAAGATAAAAATATTCAGTATTGACATAATTATTGAGTTTAGGTAGGATATGCTTATCATATTTTAAAATGCAATGGGAAGTTGATTTTTTCCCCCTTTTAAAACAAACTCATGCACCATTTTTAGAAAAATATTATAGAGCATGCAAAGAAGTCAGGCTTTGAAAGAAAAGTACCTATGAATAGAGACAACATTTATTTAGACCTAAATTATTACATGGCAATTCCAATTTCAGTTGCATAATATTGAGTCCAAATTTGGCAGAAGCCAGTAAGTTTTGGTAAACAAGTAGACAGATTTTCCTGCTTTTAATTGGTTTCACAATCTTGTTCTTTTCCAGTTGAGCAAATATTTTTTAAAATACCTTCTACGTGCATAGCCTAATTGGTCCAATGGCAGATAAAATAATAGCAGTAATTCTAGTGTTTTTGAGATCTCTTTGTCATCCAATTACAAGGGCACATTTTTTTTTGGGTGCCTTTGTTTGCTTTTTTTTTTTCTTTTTCTTGGATGCCTTTGTAATTCACAGCTAATATCAGGAAGGTCCTGCTACACATGCTCATCTTGGAAAGCAATCTGTTTAACTGAGAAATTCAAAGCGTTTCCACGCTGGGGAACCATAGGAAAAAATTTTTGGTTTTTTTCCCCTTTTAAGCTCTTTCTTCTGGTCATTCATTTCTTTGAGATACTTATTCAACTCGATAAGTTTGTTTTGTTATTCTTCCATCCAGTATCACTATTTTGATTTCCTGATGGGTTAAAGATGTGTGTGATTTGCACTATTGTAACTCTAGTGCACAGACATAGATATTAGACTCATGCAAATCTTGCAATTAACTTCATGACGCTCTAACTGCCCAGTCTTTGACTTGTAACTAAAGGGCAGAGATTCTAGGTAATACGTGATTATTCTGTGGTTATATGGACAGTGGTTTGTTTGTTATGAGTATTGTAAGAGCAGCGGCTAATGTTAGTACAACATTAGAACCAAAAGGGAATATTAGCACAATATTTCTTTCCATGTATGGCATTGGTTCCTCCTTTAAAGACAAATGTATTTCTAACTCTTTGCATTTTCTTTCTTTCTTTTTGGAAACAGCTTTATTGAGATGTAGTTTTCAGACACTACAAAGTGCAGAATTCTATGGTTTTTAGCCTTTTCACAGAGTTGTGCAAATACCACGAGGATCAATTTTAGAACATTGTCAATAGTCCCCCCAAAGACATCCTGCACCTTTCTGCCATCAACTTTTAAATTTCCCTTTTTTTTTCCCATAATGCCTATATTCACCCCAGCCTTAGGCAAACACTAACTTATTGTCTGTAACAATAGATTTTCTTATTCTAGACATTTGTGTAAATGGATTCCTGTAGTTTTTTGTAACAGTGTTCTGTCATTTTGCATCAAGTTTTCAAGGTTCACTGATACTGCAGTGTGTATCAGAACTTCATTGCTTTTTTTGTGGCCAAATAATATTTTTTTGTATGAATATGTCACATTTTTTTTAAAACCATTTTCCTTTGATAGACATTTACATTGTTTTCATCTTTTGGCTATTAGAAATAATGCTACAATAAATACTCATGTACAAGTTTTTGCGTGCAGATTGTTTTCTTTTCTTTTGGTTCTATACCTAAGAGTGGAATTGCTGGATCAAATGGTATGTCTATGTTTAACTTTATGAAAACTACCCAAATGTTTTCCAAAGGTTTGTGCCACTTTACATTTTTATCATCAATGTATGAGGTTTTTGACTTCTCCACATCCCTGCCAACATTTGTAATTATTTGTCTTTTTTTAAAAAAAAATTATTTTAAAGATGTGGGATACAATTCAGAGTTAGGTATGCAAATGTTCATTATGCAGTTACCCTTGTTGATGAGGTGTCTCCCCACCCCACAGTTTCCCACTACTGCCAATCCCAACCCCCTCCCCTGGCAGTTTCCCACTACTGCCAATCCCTTTCTTATGGTATTATGATAATTGTTCAAGTTCTGCTTATGAGTGAACATGTGGTACTCAGTTTTCTGTGTTTGTCTTTTTAATCCAGTCTTTCTAGTTAGTAAGAAATAGTATCTTGTGCTGTATATGTGTGTTTGCATTTTCCTGATGACTAATGATGTTGAATATATTTTCATGTAATCTTTGACAACTTGGATATATTCTTTGGAGAAATGTCTATTCAGACCTTTTTTTTATTTAAAAAATAGTATTATTTATCTTTTTTTTATTGAGTTATAAGTGTTCTTTATATATTATAGGTAGAAGTCCGTATTAGATATATGATTTCAAGTTATGTTCTCCCTTTCTGAGGGTTGTCTCTCTGCTTTATTGATAGTGCTTTTGAAGCAGAACATTTGTAATAAGTCCAGTTTATCTTTTTTCTCTCTTGTTACTTGTGTTTTTGTATCATATTTAAGAAACCATTGCCAAATCCAAGGTCATGAGTATTTACCCTTATGTTTCCTTCAAAGAGTATTATGGTTTTAGCTCCTACATTTTAGGTATTGGTCGATGTTAAGTTTTGCATATGATATGAGGTAGAGGTTTACATCATTCAGTTGTGAAGATCCAGTTGTCCTGACACCATTTTATTACTATTCATTTTTATGGTTACTTCTTAGAATATCATTCATTTCTTGGTTATCAATTTAACAAAATTAATTGACCAGATTAGTGGGTCTAGAATATATTTAGCAGATATTTTAAGGTTTAGTTAATTTTAAAAAATGTATTATAGGTCAAAGTTTAAAGACAGAAGATAATTAAGAAATTTTCTTCAGGTACCAGATTTGGGTGATCTATTCTGAAAGATTTTTCAAGTTCCTCATTATTTAGGGCAGATCTCTTTTGGAGCGATGACATAATCCACTTGGGCTTCTATAACAAAAGACTTTAGACTGGTTAATTTATAAACAATAGAAATTCATCATTTATGGTTCTGAGGCTAAGTTGAAGGTCAGGTTTCTGACAGACAGAATGCTGGTAAAAACTTGTTCTCTGTTTCACAGATGATGACTTGCTGCCTCCTCAGCAAGAAAGTGGGGGAGGAACTCTTCTGAACTTAAAAAAATATATTAGGGCATTGA
Source organism: Cephalopachus bancanus (assembly GCA_027257055.1). NCBI lineage: Eukaryota > Metazoa > Chordata > Mammalia > Primates > Tarsiidae > Cephalopachus > Cephalopachus bancanus. The sequence goes on along the minus strand of JAPVLO010004647.1, from coordinate 7,791 downwards.
TTCTATTCAAGAGAGTGGAGTCTTCATGACTTAATCACTTCCCAAAGATCTGGCCTCTTAGTACTATCACAGTGGGTATCAGATTCCAACACAGGAGTTTTGGGGGGACATGAACTTTCAGACCCTAGCAATGAGGAACACTACTGAGTAGCACAAAATATAATCGATCCCTTACTCTTCGTAAGCAGTGTGATTTCAGTGAGGGTCGTATGAACCTGCCTTTTCGGGCAGTTTATTATCCTTTAGTTTCACTAACCCACAATAAAGACTGATTTATTTTCCATGGATTGTATATTGTTGGGGAGGGGCAAGGGTGTTTATTAAGTTATTAGCAGTCAAATTTATTGTACCTTTGTGGGTATCTAGTGGAAAAATGTTTCTATGGACCAATTTTTTTTTCAAAGAAGATGCAGATTGTCCTTTTTTTGGATACTATGGTTATAAATCTTTGCTCTGTAGGAGTTCCCTCAGGAGACTGACTTTCTACACAGAATGCCCTTGCTTTGTATTCTTGGTCTTGAGGAGCCTTCTTTTCATAAAAACATGTTTTCAAATTTATTTATTCTTAAGAATGACATTGTGAGCCGGGCTTGGTGGCTCAGCCTGTAATTCTGCGCCTTTGGGAGGCTGAGGTGAGTGGATTGCCTGAGCCCGCGGGGTCGAGACCCGCCTGGGCAGCGAGACCTCATCTCTACAATAAATCAAAAAATCAGCCGGCGTGGTAGCGTATGCCTGTAATTCCGGCTACTTGGAAGGCTGAGGCGGAAGGATCGCGGAGCCCAGCAGGTCGAGGCTGCGGTGGCCGGGAGTGGCCACTGCACTCCAGTCTGGGTGACAGAGTGAGACTCCAACTCAAAAAAAAAAAAAAAGAATGCCATTGTGGAGTGGTTAAATCTAGCTAACTAACATATGCATAACCTCACACAGTTATTGTTTTTTGTGGTGAAAACACTTAACATTCACTCCGTGATCATTTTTCAGGAATATAATATGTCGTGATTAACTGTAGTCACCATGCATACAATGGATTTTGTGAACTTATTTCTTCTATCTAAATGTAAATATGCATGCTTTGATCAATATTTCTCACCCTTTCCCCCACTTCATCCTCTGGTAACCACCATTTGACTCTACTTTAGTGAGACTTTTTTTTTTTTTTTTTGAGTTGGAGTCTCACTCTGTCTCCCAGACTGGAGTGCAGTGGCCGCTCCCGGCCACCGCAGCCTCGACCTGCTGGGCTCCAGCGATCCTTCCGCCTCAGCCGTCCGAGTAGCCGGAATTACAGGCGCGCACTACCACGCCTGGCTGATTTTTTGATTTATTGTGGAGCTGAGGTCTCACTGCCCAGGCGGGTCTCGAACCCGCGGGCTCAGGCAATCCACTCACGTCAGCCTCCCAAAGGCGCGGGATTACAGGCTGAGCCACCGAGCCCGGCTCAGTGAGACTTTTAAAAAAAAAATCTTACTGTGCTTGCCTTATTTTACTTGACATAATGTCCTCTAGGTTCATCAATGTTGTTACAAGTCACAGAATTTCTTTTTTTCTTTAAAGGCTAAATAGTATTCCATTGTGTGTATATATACCACATTGTCTTTACCCATTCGTCTATTGACGGACACAAGGTTTGATTCCATATTCTAGATATTGTGAATAGTTCTGCATTAATATGGAAGTACAGGTATCTCTTCAACATGCTGATTTCAATTCTTTTGGATATATCCAGAAGTAGGATTGTTGGATTATGCGATAGATTTATTTTAAATTTTTATCCATACTGTTTTCTATAGTGAATGTCCTCATTTATCTTTTCATGCACAGTGTCAAATGGCTTATTTTATTCACACACTTGCCAATTTACTATCTTTTGCCTTTTGATAATAGTGATTCTAACTAGAGTGAGGTAATTCTGTCATTTTAATTCATATTTTTCTGATGATCAGTGATATTAATAATTTTTAATTTATTTGTTGTTCGGGTGTATGTGTTTTTTTCAGAAATACCTATTTAGGTCTTTAGTACATTTTTACATCCTGTTATTTATTTTCTTGCTCTTGAGTTGTTTGAATTTCTTATATATCCTAGGTATTAAGTCCTTATCAGATGTAAAGTTTGAAATGTTTTCTTCCATTCTGTAGGTTGTTTCTTCATTCTGATAATTATTTTCTTCTATGTGCAATAGCTATTTTGGTTTGATGTAATTTTTTGCTTTTGTTGCCTGTGCTTTTGAGGTCACTTCCAGAAAATTATTGCCCATAACAATGTAATTGAGCTTTTCTCTATGTTTTCTCCTAGTGATTTTATAGTCTGGAGTCTTGCATTTAAGTGGTTAACCTATTTTTTATTTTTTGTATATGCTGAGAGATAAAGACCTAATTTCATTTTCCCCAATACCATTCATTAAAGAGATTTTCCCTTTTTCCCCATTGTTTGTTCTTGGCACCTTTGCCAAAAATAAATTGGCTGTGAATCTATGGATTTATTTCTGGGCTCTGTATTCTGTTTCATTGGTTTGTGTGTCTGTTTTTGCATCACTATCATGCTTCATATGTTGAAGTTCTGTGCTGTAATGCCTCCATCTTTGTTCTTTTTGCTTAAGGTTGCTTTGGTTATTTGGGATTCTTCGTGGACCCATATAAGTTTTATAATTTTTGTCCTATTTCTGTGAAGAATGTCATTAGTATTTTAATAGGGATTGCATTTAGTTTGTAGGTTACTTTGGATTATATGAATATTATATAGTAATTCTTCCAGTCCATGAACATGGAATATCTTTCTCCTTATTTATATCATGTTTAATTTCTTTCATCAGTTTTATAGTTCTCAGTGTAGAGATCTTTCAGTTTTTTAGATAAATTTATTCCTAGGTATTTTATTTTTTGCAGCTATTGTGAACGGGTTTGTTTTCTTGATTTCATTTTCAGGCAATTCTCTCTTAGAGTTGAGATATAGTACTAATTTTTGCATGTTAGTTTTGTATCCTTTACTGAATTTGTTTATCAGTTCTGACAGCTATTCAGTGAAGTTTCTAGTGTTTTCTCCATATGAGATTATGTTGCCTTACAAATGTGGATAAATGTTAAACATAAAATGCAAAACATATTTCTTAATAAGATGAACAGGCCTTTAAAAAAGGAATTATTTTTATGGGCAAGCATTGCTTATTACTAGAGTGGGGGAAGTTTAGTATCAAATCTAATCCTAAATTTTTATTTGTATATTTTTCATAGTTTAAGCACTAAGGAAATTTATTTTTTGTAAATGGAAACAGAAGAAGGATGGTTATAGAAATTTGCTAAATTTTATGAACTCTTAGAATTATATATCTGCTGTCACATAAAAATCTATAATTGAAAATAAATAATTTTAAGTGATTTATTAGTCTCTTTTTCAAAGCAGAGAATGAGTGAGAAACTGATTTACCAATTTTTTTTGATCAATTGACTACTATGAATAACTGTATAATAACTAAAATTTAAAAAACTAACATAAATTTATAAAAAAATAATGTACACACATATTTTGTTACAAAAATGTAAATAAAATGATAATAAAGGTTTTAAAGCATAGAAACATATATCACTGAGATAAAATTTTGTGGGAGAAATAAAATTCAAATACAAACTAAAGAGTAAAAAGAATAGTGTAAAATATTAATCTCTTAAGGAGGAACTTATTCTCATATTTTTAAAATGAATGTCACATATTAAAGTGCTGTAGAAAGCATATTCCATATACTACATTATTAAAGTGATATAATAGCTTTGTTAAAATTTCAATATTTACATTATGGTGAAAATTACATTCTTTCTATCTATTAGAACTTCTAGTGAGGAATCCGATGTTAACTTAAAGTTTTCTTTACTTGCAACTACAGCCCTTCCCAAGGGCTTGTACTATACCTTGTACTATACCTTTTAACTTTGCATTTTACTCCCTCCACACATTGGGCTCCAATAATGTTTTCATATCATTAAGTTCCATAATTTTTTGCTCATATAACATTTTAATTATCTTTAAGCCTGCTTGTTTCTTCCTTCCTTATACATTTCTTGTATATGCCATTAGTATTTTGTCCCATTTTAAATTCGTCACACTTCTTGAAAAAGCTTCAACTTTAAACCTGGATGAAAACTATATTTTTAGATGAGTCTGCATCCCCCAGTTGTTTACAGTTAAAAATAAAATAAGTGTACAAATATGCACTGGTCTTACTTTATATTAGTTATAGTAAATGGTCATAGACCTAATATTTTAAACAAACACAGAGGTTATTCTATTGCAAAAACTGAGTCAGGATGTAACTGCATGCTGTCTATAAGAAAACCACTTTTAATATAAAAACATAGATAGGAAATAAGGAAAATGATGAAAAAGATATTCCATACAAACACTAATCATAGTCAAGTTGAAGTGGCCATATTAATATTGAGAAGTACAAAGTATTTTATCAGGAACAATAAAAGTTTCAAATAATCAACGGCATATAACATTGATTTTTATGGATTATGTACTCTGCAACTCATAAAAATGCATGAAGGAAAAACTGATAGAACTGAAAGAAGAATTAAACAATTTCAGAATTACATTGGGCAGTTTCTTTCTTTTTTTTTCCCTGGGTTGGGGTCTCATTGTATTTCTCAGGTTGGAGTGTATGGTACAAATAGGGCTTACTACAGTTCCAAATTCCTGTGCTCAGGTGATCCTTCCACTTCAGCCTTCCAAGTAGGTGGAACTACAGGCATGCACTGCCATGCTTGGCTAATTTTATTTTTTATTTTATGTAGAGATGAGTCTTGCTATGTTGCCCTGGCTGGCCTTGAACTCCTGGGATCAAGCAATCCTCCTGTTGTCTTCCCGAAATTCTGGTATTACAAGTGTGAGCCACCACACCCAGTCTACATTTCACGATTTGAAAACTCTTTCTCAGTAATTGATAAAGAAAGTATATACACACACACACACACACACACACACACACACACACACACGAAAGTAGACAGAAAATCAATAAGAGTATAACATATTTGAACAGGACAAATTATTTGGCATTTATGAAATTTTCCTCTCTCAAAAAACAGAATACTATTTAAACTTTTTTCAAGTGTACATGAAATGCTTATTAAAGTAGACCCTATTTTGAACCACAAAAGAAGTTTTAGTTAATTATTGGAATAATCCAGAGCATATTCTCTGATGATAATAAATCAAAACTCTCCTGCCTTGGAGAGGCTAATCCTTTCTCTCTTGCTCTCTCTCTAATTTACTTTCTAAATAAACTATATTTTTCAGTCTCAAAAAAATAGAATTAAAATAAATATCACTAGCATACTGCCTGGAAAATTACCCAAATATTAAAAATCAAGCCATGCAGTTTTAAATAACCAATGGGTCTAAGAAAAATTGAAAGTGGAATTTTTAAAGTTAATGATAAAGAAAATGCAACATGTCAAAATTTGTGAAATTTTCATCTGTAATCAGTTAGCTAAGTTTACAATTTTACAAGTTAAAAGAGAAGAAAAAACTATACCCCAAATAAGTAACTGAAAGAAAATAATGAAGATAGAAGATATGCACAAAAACATTCAAAAAAGATAAATAAATTAAATCAATACCTGTTTTCTTGAAAATATAAATAAAATTGATAAATGTCTAGTCAAGCTGAGCAAGAAAAAAGGCATACATTGCAATATCAGAAGTGAAAGAGGCTACCATAAAACCCAACATACATTAAACATTATAAAATAATATTATTAAAAATCTGTACTGTACATTTGAAACTCTAAAGTAAGCAATCACTTTGAAAGGAACAGTCTACCTAAATGTAGAAATTAAATGCATTTATATTTTAGAAAATATCTCCGGGACCAAATGGCTTCACAGATGAATGGTGTCAAACATCAGAGGCAGATATTATACTCTTTTTATATAAAGTTTTTCAGAAAATTAAGGAGTTGGGTGTTAGCCTTAGAGACACCATCTTAAATGATCTCTGCCATTTTGCTAGCTACCCTGGGATGGAAAACTACAGTCTAGGCCAAAGCTGCAAAACATCCTGCTGTATATAACACCTAGCCTAATCATAAGACTTCCTTCCAACTTACTTAAGTGCAAGTCTTAGTTATCCCCTAGCAATGCCAACCACAAAATTTTCCCTTCAAGTCCTGTAACTGCCCTAGCCTATAAGCAGTGGTGGGCTTCAGTCTTATCTGGAGTCCCCCTCTGCTGGTCTTCTTCAGAATAAATGTGTGTCGCTGTTGAGCCCCGAGTCTCTCATCTCTTTCTCTATCTGCTTATTTTCTTAACCTAACATTGGGCAAGGTTTCTAACTCATCTGAGATCAATACAGTAATGTCCCTTTTATCCTGTGGAAATATATTTCAAGATGCCCAGTTGTGTCTGAAACTGTGGATAGTACCAACCGTATGCATACTCTACTGTGTTTTCCCTTATACATATAAATGTGTGGTAAAGTTTGCTTTGTAAATTAGGCAGAGTAAGAAATGAACAGCAATAATTAATAATAAAATAGAATAATTATAATAAGGTGCTGTAATAAAAGGTAAGCGAATATAGTCTCTCTGAGTGTCAGATTCTACTGTACCCAATATTCTTATAATGATGTAAGATGATAAAAAGCCTTCATGATAGGATGAAGTGAAGTGAATGACATAGGCATTGAAATATAGTGGTAGGCTACTACTGACCTCATGATACATCAGAAGGATCATCTACTTCTGGTGATCCTGGATCATAGAGCCATGATAATAGCTGAATGCCAGGAGCAGAGAATGTTGATGACTAACCTGCGTGTAGCTTCTACAGTGTGGATCCCCTGTACAAAGGGATGAATCACATCCTATGTGGGACAGAACTGGGTGGCATTAAGTGTCATCACACTACTAGGAGTAGTGCACAATTAAAAACTTATGAATTGTTTATTTGTGGAATTTTTTGTTTAATATTTACCAACCATGGTTGACCATGGGTAAGTGAGGCCACGCAAAAACCCCACCACAGATAAGGAAGTACTATTGTGTTACCTGAATGCAAAAGCAGAAGATAGACATAATAGAAAAAGAAATCTACATAACCATATCCTTCATGGACATTAATGTCAATATTTGATATAACATTAGCAAAATAAATCCAGTAATATGTGTTTAAAAAGGTACTTTGCCAAATCCAAGTGGGGTTTATCTTAGGAAGGCAGAATTAACATCTTAAAATCAACAATATTCTAGTTTTAGCCGGAATTGATTAAGTCCACTACAGTCCATCTCACTGAATACAACTAAACATGTCTGGGGGGATCTCTCCCCACACACACACACACACACACACACACACACACACACACCTGTCACTGAGAAGTAGGCAGATTGGGGAAGGAGCAAAAATTAGTCAGTGACCCTAAACAGAATAGGGCTAAAACTCAGATTTTTCTGCTCTTATGGAATAAAAAAATACTACAAGCAATTTTATATCATACGTATTGTAACTTAAATTAAGAGGTTAGTAAACTGTGGCTTCTGGGTCCATTCAGCCCACTATGTTTCTATCACTGATGTTTTGTAAGTAAACAACTTTGTATTGGTTTATTTATTGTCTATGGCTGCATTCATGCTACAGCATCAGAGTTGAATAATGGTGATAGAGATCATATAACCCACAAGCCTAAAACACTATGTGCTCCTTTATTGGAAAAGTTAGTTCAACTTTGACTTTTTTTCAAGGTCAATTTTTAGACCAAACAATGGGGAGTTATCCTTGATTCCCTTTTCTTATATTCCA
>JAPVLO010004646.1:0-14082 GCA_027257055.1 Cephalopachus bancanus | reverse complement strand
CAAGAAATTCAGAGAACCCCTACAAGACAACAAATGAGAAGACCTACTCCCAGACACATAATAATTCACCTAAACAAAGTAGGTATAAAAGAAAAAATCCTAAAGGCAGCAAGAGAAAAAGGTTAAACTACCTACCAGGCAAGACCAATTAGAATAGCAGCAGATTTATCTACAGAAACCCCTCAGGCTAGGAGAACTTGGAGCCCAATCTTCAAAGTTCTCAAACAATTTCAACCAAGAATAACATACCCAGCCAAACTAAGCTTCATCAATGAGGGAGAATTAAAATCTTTCCCAGAAATCCAATCCTTAAGAACTGATGCCACCTCCAGACCACCCCTACAAGAAACATTTGAAAAAGTATTAAACACAGAAGAAAAGGAAAAAAGAACAACAATATTCTTTACAAGACTATAGGGAAAAGATTGAAAACACCCATGAACTAACCGAAAAACCAAAAGAAAGATAACAAACAAGTACAACAACTCTATAAGAATATCATGGCAAAGATAAACCCTCACATTTCAATAATTAGCCTGAATGTGAATGGACTAAATGCACCACTGAAAAGACATGGAATGGCAAAATGGATAAAATATCATGAGGCAACAATATATTGCCTCCAAGAGACTCATCTGACCAGAAAGGACACTCACAGACTCAAAGAGGATGGGAAATAAATTTTCAGGTGAACGGAACATAAAAGAAAGCTGGAGTTGCTATCTTAATCTCAGACAAAATACCCTTTAAGCTATCAAAAATCAAAAAAGATTAAGAAGGTCACTATATAATGATAAAAGGTTCAATTCATCAGCAAGAAATATTCATCTTAAACATATATGCACATAACATAGGAGCACCAATGTTCATAAAGCAGCTTGTAGGCAAACTTAAAAAAGAGACTGACTCTAACACTATCATAATTGGGAACTTTAATACCCCACTCACAACCCTAGACAGATCATCAAGACAAAAAATCAGCAAGGACACCCAGAACCTCAATGAGACGCTTGACCAAATGAACTTAATTGATACCTATAGAACATTCCACCCAGTGACTACAGAATATACATTCTGCTCATCACCACATGGAATGTGCTCCAAGATTGACAAAATCATTGGCCATAAACCAAATATAAACAAATTTCATAAGATTGAAATCTTGCCATGCACCTTTTCAGACCACAGTGGAATAGAAATAAATATCAACATCAACAAAATCTCCCCAAAACCCACAAAGACATGGACACTAAACAGCATGATGTTGAACAATGACTGGTCAACACTGAAACCAAAGAAAAAATTGAAAGATTCCTGGAAACAAACAAAAATGAAGAAACATCTTACCCAAGTCTCTGGGATGCCATGAAATTAGTTTTAAGAGGGGAATTGATATCTCTATGAGCATACATCAAGAAAATGAAACTATCACAAGTGGAGAGCCTAACAAACCACCTAAGGGAGCTGGAAAGAGAAGACCACCAAATCCGTAACTTTAGCAGAAGAATCCAAATCACAAAAATAAGAGCCCTAATATGGGACATAGAAGACAAAAACATCATAGAAAACACAACAAAACAAAAAATTGGTTCTTTGAAAGAATTAACAAGATCGATGGCCCACTAGCTAGAATGACCAAGAAAAAGAGAGAAAAGACCCAAATTAACACAATCAGAAATACAAAACATCAAATCACAATTGACCCTGAGGAAATACAAAAGATTATCAGAGATTACTATGTACACCTATATGGAAACAAACTTGATAAATGGAAGATGAAATGGAAGACTTTCTGACATTACACGACCTACCCAAGTTGAAACAAGAAGACACTGAGACACTAAATAGACCAATAACAACCCAGGAAATTGACTCTCTTATACAAAAAAACTCCTAGAGGATGGCTTTCCAGCAGAATTCTACAAAATGTACAAGGAGGAGCTGATACCAACCCTATTGAAAGTATTCTAAGCAATTGAGAAAGATGGAATTCTCCCCAAATCATTTTATGAAGCCAGCATCACACTGATACCTAAACCGGGTAAATATGCAACAAAGAAAGAGAACAGGCCAATATTCCTCATGAACATAGATGCAAAAATCCTCAACAAGATTCTAGCTAATCGGATCCAAAAACACATCTCCAAAATCATCCACCATGACCAAGTAGGCTTCATCCCCAGGATGCAGGGTTGGTTCAACATTTGCAAGACCATAAATGTAATTAAATACATCAACAGACATAAAAACAAAATCCACATGATTAGCTCATTAGATGCAGAAAAACTTTTGATAAAATCCACCTCCCTCTTGATAAAAACCCTCAAATGCCTAAGTATAGAAGGAACATACCTCAAAATACTAAGTGCCATTTACGACAAACCCACAGCTAACATATTGCTATTTGAAAAGAAACTGGAAACATTTCTCCTGAAAACTGGAACAAGGCAAGGTTGCCCACTCTCACCTCTCTTGTTCAATATCATGTTGGAAGTCCTAGCCCAGGCAATTAGACAAGATAAGAAAATCAGAGGTATCTAAATAGGAAAAGAGGAAGTCAAGTTATCTCTCTTTGCTGATGATATGATCCTATACCTTGAAAATCCAAGAAAATCTGTCAAAAACCTGCTGATACTGATAAAGTACTTTGGCAAAGTCTCAGGGTACAAAATAAATGTGCAAAAGTCAGTTGCATTCTGATATACCAACAACAAGCAGGCAGAAACTCGAAAAAAAAACTACAATCCCATTCGCAGTAGGCACACACACAAAAAATGAAATACCTCGGCATCTTCCTAACTAGAGAAGAAGGACCTTTACAGTGAGAATTACAAAACACTACTCAAAGAAATCCAAGAAGACACACACACCAAAAAAAATGGAAAAATATTCCATGCTCATGGACAGGAAGAATCAACATTGTTAAGATATCCATCCTACCAAAGTCAATCTACAGATTCAATGCAACACCCATTAAATTACCAACATCATTCTTCTCAGACCTGGAAACAAAAACACAGAAATTCATATGGAAACATAAATGACCATGAATAGCCAAAACAATCCTTAGCATGAGAAACAAAGCAGGAAGTATCACACTTCCAGACTTCAAACTCTACTATAAGGCTACAGTAATCAAAATAGCCTGGTTCTGATACAAGAACAGGCACATAGACCAATGGAACAGGATAGAGAATCTGGAAGCAAAGCCTCAATTCCTCAACCAACTCATCTTTGACAAAGCTTCCAATTACAACTACTGGGGAGAGGAAAGGGTGCTGGGAAAACTGGCTGACCATGTGCAGAAGATTGAAACAAGACCCCTACCTATCACCATACACAAAACTTAACTGTAAATGGATCAAAGATCTAAATGTAAAATCTCAAACTACAAGAATCTTAGAAAATGCAGGAGACACCCTTATGGAAATTGGAACTGGGAACCAATTCCTATCTAGAACCCTAAAGACCAATACCTTAAGAAGTAAGATAGAGAAGTGGTACCTCATCAAATTAACGAGCTTCTGCAAAGCAAAAGAAACCATCAAAAAAGCAGGGAGACAGCCCACAGAATGGGAAAAAAAAATTTGCCAACTGTATATGTGACAAAGGCCTAACATCTAGGATCTACAAGGAACTCAAACACACCAAAAGGATAAAAACAAACAGCCCCTTTAAAAGTGGGCAAAAGACATGAATAGACACTTCTCAAAAGAAGATATATGGACAGCCAGCAGACACATGAAAAGTGCTCAGCCTCACCCGTTTCAGAGAAATGAAAATCAAAACCACATTGAGATATCACCTAACCCCTGTAAGAATGACCATCATTAATAAAACAAACAACAACAGATGCTGGCGAGGATGTGGAGAAAAAAGAATGCTTCTACACTGCTGGTGGGAATGTAAACTTGTACAACCGCTCTGGAAAGCAGTGTGGCAATTTCTGAAAGAACTAGAAATTGACCTTCCATATGACCCAGCAATTCTCCTATTGGGAATATACCCAGAAAAACTCAAATTATTCTATGAAAAAGATACCTGCACACATATGTTTGCTGAAGCTCTATTCACAATAGCAAAAACATGGAACCAACCATGTTGCCCATCAAAGCTGAACTGGATTTTTTTAAATGTGGTACATATACACAATGGAATATTATGCAGCCATAAAGGACAAATATTTGGACTTTGCAGCAACCTGGATAGATTTGGAGTCTATCATACTCAGTGATGTATCACAGAAACAAAGAACAGAGTTCCATATGTTCTCACTCATAAGAGGACCTTGAGCAATTGTAATGCTATAAGAAAGCGATTGGCTGTAATGGGAAACTGTCAGTAGGGGGAGAGTGGGATTGGCAGTTGAGGGAAACTGCTGGGGGGGAGGGGCTTACCTCATCAACAGGGGTACCTGCATGGTCAATATTTGTATACCTAACCCTGAATTGTACCCCACATCTTTATAATAAAAATTTTAAAAATTAAAGAAATAATGCCTGAAAACTCCCAAATGTGAGCAAAGAAGCAAACATCAAGACACAGAAAGTACAGACATCTCCAATTAAATTCAACCCAAAGAAGAGTTTATCAAAAGAGATAATAATCAAACTATCAAAAAATTTAAAAGCAAGAAAAAATTCTCAGAGAAACTAAAGGCAGGAAAATTATAACATACAAGGGAGTCTCAATAAGGCTACCAGTTAATTTATAAGCAGAAACTCTGCAGTCCAGGACAGAGCTCGATAATATATTCAAAATGTTAGAGGATTTTAAAAGTTCCAGTCAAGACTCCTTTATCCAGTAAAATTTTGTGTCAGAAATCAGGGAAAGATAAAAACTTTCCCAGACAAACAAAAGTGAAGAATATTTATCACCACTAGGTCTGCCCAACAGAGATTGTGAGACTTTTAAAAACTTAAATAAAAGGCTACTAATTAATAATGTAAAACATATGAAACCATAAATTGTAATGTCATAAGTAAAACAGAGTCATAGTCAGAATGTTCTAGGATTTGTAAAGCAAGTTTATCTCTAGTGCAAAGATTAAAAGACAAAACTACTCAAAACAACTCATACCAGTCATAATGGCTATTACTAAAAAAGAAAGATAGCAAGTGTTGGAGAAGATGAAGAGTAAAAGAAACTCTGTACACTGTTGACTGGAATTAGAATTAGTACAGTCATTATGAAAAACTGTCAAGAGCTTCCTCAAAAAAACTAAAAAGAGAATTACCAAATAGTCCAGTTATTCCACTTCTGGGTACAAATCCAAAGGATTTGAAATCAGTATGTTGAAGAGATATCTGCATTTTTATGTTCATTGCAACACTATTCACAGTAGCCACGATATGGAATCAAGTTAAATGTCCATCAGTGAATGAATGAATAAAGAAAATGTAGCATAAGTAAATAATATAATACTGTTCAGTTTTGAATAAAAATAAACTCTGCCATTTGTGATGACATAGGTAAACCTGAAGAACATTATGCTAAGTGAAATAAGCCATGTGCAGAAACACATATGCTACATTAGCTCACATATATGAAATCTAAAACAATCAAACACATAGATGCAGAGAATAGATGCTGCTTACCACAGGCTAGGGGAGCATTTGGAAAATGGTACAATATTGGTCTAAAAGTACAAGGTTTTGGTTAGGATGAATATGTATTTTTGTGTGTGCATGTTCTATTGCACAGCATGATAACTACAATTAATAATATATAGTATATTTCAAAATTGCTGAGAGAAACTTTCAAAGTTTCTCACTGAAAAAATGATACACATTTGAGATGATGCATTTATAAATTAGCCTGATTTAATCATTCCACACTGTGTGTGTATATATCGATCATTACATTGCTTTGTGTTCCACACATATATGCAATTATAATTCATCAATTTACAATGGAATTTTCCAAAAATCAGCAAATAAAAAATAAGTAAAAAGTATTAGAAAGTTATAGATTTAGAAAATATATGAGAAAATAACTACCATAGTTAGAGTCCTGAAAAGAAAACTAAAACAATAATTAAGACGGTGTGGTATTAGTGGAGGAATAGATACCCAGAATGATAGAATAGAGAGCTGAGAAATATATCAATATAATTATGAACAACTTATTGTTTTTCTTTTTATTTATTTTTTGAGTCGGTCTCACTCTATCATCCCAGCTGGAGTGCAGTGGCAAACTAATGACCACAGCAGACTCAACCTGCTGGGCTCGGGCAATCCTTATGCCTCAGCCTTCCAAGTGGTTGGAACTAAAAGCATGCACCACCATGCCCGGCTAATTTTTTGATTTATTGTAGAGATGAGGTCTCGCCAAGTTGCTCAGCCTGGTCTCAAACCCATGGGCTCAGGCAATCCTCTTACCTCGGCCTCCCAAAGTGCTGGAATTATAAGCATGTGCCACCACACCTGGCCTATGAACAACTTATTTATGACAAATTTTCAAGAACAAATCAATGGAGCAAGGATTGTATTTACAACATATAGTACTAAAGCAATTGGAGATCCATAGGCAAAAATAAAAAATAGAACTAACTGTTCACCTTCTATAAAATGGATCATATATCTAAATGTGAAATTAGCAAATTTTAAAAGAAAAAATATTTACATCTAAGTTTAAGTGAAGCATGCTTACACATGACACTGAAATCACAATACATTTAAAATAATTAATAAATTTGATTTAGTCTTTTCTAAAGAAAAAAATAAAAACTTTTCTTTTGTAAAAGTTTCTATTAAAAGGATAAAAAGACATGCCAAAAACTAGAAGAAAGAGTTTGCATATCACATATCCAAAAAAGAACTCATATCTAGAATATATAAAGAACTCTATATACAATACAACAATACAAAAATGGAAAAGATTCAAGATGGCCACCTAGAAGCAGCTGACTGGCATATGTCTCAAGGAGCAAACCAAGAAAGAGAGGCCCAGAAGTCAGTGATATCCAGCAGTCACAACAGATTGAGACAGAAGATGCAACCCACATCCTCTCCAGCATCTGTTACTTTTGAGCTATTGATGATGGCCATTCTGACTAGAGTTAGGAGGTATCTCAGTGTAGTTTTAATTTGCATCTCCTTGATGACTAGTGAGGTTGAACATTTTTTCATGTATCTGTTGGCTGCTCATATATCTTCTTTTGAGAACTATCTATTCATATCTTTTGCCCACTTTGTAATAGGGCAGTTTGTTTTTCTCTTTTCAGCCCATTTGAGTTCCTTGTAGATCCTAGATATTAGGACTTTGTCAGACATAGAGTTGGCAAATATTTTTTCCCAGTCTGTGGGCTCTCTGCTCTCTTGATGGTTTCTTTGGTTTTGCAGAAGCTTGTCAGTTTGATGAGGTCCCACTTGTCTATCTTATCTCTTATGGCATGGGCACTTCAGGTTTTGATCAGGAATTGGTTGCCAGTTCCAATTTCCATAAGAGTGTCTCCTGCATTTTCTAAGGTTCTTATAATTTGAGGCTTAATGTTTAAGTCTCCGATCCATTTAGAGTTGATTTTTGTGTATGGGGATAGGTAAGGGTCCTCTTTCATTCTTCTGTATGTGGTCAGCCAGTTTTCCCAGTACCGTTTACTGAATAGGTTTTTGTCTCCCCAGTGGTTGGTGGTGGAGGCTTTGTTGAAGATGAGTTAGTTGAGAAATTGAGGTTTCGCTTCTGGAATCTCAATTCTATTTCATTGGTCTATATGCATTTTCTTGTACCTATACCAGGCTATTTTGATTATTGTAGCTTGATAATAAAGTTTAAAGTCTGGAAGTGTGATACCACCCGCTTTGTTTTTTGTTTTATGTGGGGGGGCTTGTTGTTGTTGTTGTTTTTGTTGCTCAGGATTGTTTTGGCTATTCTTGGTCATTTATGTTTCCATATGAATTTCTGTATTGTTGTTTGTAGGTCTGAGTAGAATGTTGCTGGTAATTTGATGGGTATTGTGTTAAATCTGTAGATTGCCTTAGGTAGAATGGACATCTTAACAACGTTGATTCTTCCAGTTCATGAGCATGGAATATTTTTCCACTTGTTTGTGTCATCTTTGATTTCTTTGAGCAATGTTTTGTAGTTTTCATTGTAAGGGTTGTTCACATCTCTGACTAGGAAGATGCCAAGGTATATCATTTGTGTGTGGGGGGGGCTATTGTGAATGAAATTGTGCTTTTTATTTGGGTTTCTGTTTGTTTATTATTGTTGTATAGAAATGTGATTGTCTTTTGCACATTTATTTTATACCCTGAGATTTTGCCAAAGTCCTTTATCAGTGTGAGGAGGTTTTTGACAGATTCTCCTGGACTTTCAAGCTATAGAATCATGTTGTCTGCAAAGAGAGATAACTTGACTTTCTCTTTTCCTATTTGGATATCCCTGATCACCCTCTCTTCTCTGATTATTCTAGCTATGACTTCCAAAACTATGTTGGACAGGAGGGGTAACAGCGGGAATCCTTGTCTTGTTCCAGTTTACAAGGGGAATCGTTCCAATTTCTGTCTGTTTAGCAGTATGGTGGCTGTGGGTTTCTTATAGATGGCTTTTATTATATTGAGATAGGTTCCATCTATGCCTAGATGTTCAAGGATTTTTATCAAAAAGAGGTGCCGTATTTTATCAAAAGTTTTTTCTGCATCTAATGATATAATCATGTGACTTTTGTTTTTACGTCTGTTGAGTATTTAATTAATTTGTTTTTACATCTGTTGAGTATTTATGGTCTTACGAATGTTGAACCAGCCTTGCATCCCAGGGATGAAGCCTATTTGATCTTGGCAGATGATTTTTGAGATATGTTGTTTAATCCAGTTTGCTAGGACATTAGTTCTATTCTTATTGCTTTCTATATGTTTGACATTTTCTACAATTACAAATTTAAAAATAAAAAAGAAAGAATATAAACAGTCCTATTAGAAAATGAACAAAGAAATTGAACAGACACTTTACCAGATACCACGGGGAAAAAAATACACATAAAAAGATGTTCAGCATCATTACTCATTAGAGATATAAAAATTAAAATCTAAGGTCCAATAACACATATATTAGAATCTCTAAAATTAAAAAAATATTAAAAGTACTAAATTCTTGTGTCAACATATAGAAACCAGCTCTTTCACACACTGATAATGCAGATGTAAAAGGTACAATCTTCTGGAAATTATCCTGACAGGTTCTTAAAGACAAATATACACAATATTTCAGGATTCTCTAGAGAAGTTATATATGTACGGATAGTCTTAAATTATAACGATTTGACTTACAATTTTTTGACTTTACTATGGTATAATAGTCATTCACATTTAGTATGCTCCTCAAATTAGGAAGGGGTTATGTCTGGATAAACCTATTGTAAGTTGAAAATGTTGTAAGCTGAGGAGTGTGTGCATGTGTGTGTGTGTGTGTGTGTGTGTGTGTGTACATATTTATAAAGGGATTTATTATAAAGAATTGATCATATAATGATGTAGGCTAACAACTTCCAAGACTTTTTCTTGGTGGCGGGGGAAGCCACCAAGCAGAAAAACAAGAAGAACCAATGGTATAGTAATTACAGTTTGTATTTTCATCCAATATATACATTGACAGGCTGAACACCCAGGAAAAACTGACATTTTAGTTTGAGTTGGAAGGCAGGAAAAAAAATTATGTCCCAGTTCAAAAGTAGTCAGGCAGGAGGCATTATCTCTTACTCAAAAGAGGATCATTCATTTTAGTCTACTCAAATCTACAACTGAATGGAAAAGGCCCGTCTTCATTAGGGAAGGCATTCTGGTTTACTCAGTCTACTATTCAAATGGTTAATATCATCCAAAAACACTCTCACAGAAACACCACCCAGGATAATGTTTTGGCAAATATCTGAGCACCCTGTGGGCCAGTTAAGTTGACACATAAAATTAACCATCATACCATGCAGTCCAGTACTCACACTCCTGAGCATTTATGCTAGAGAAGTGAAAACTTTTCACCCTAACACCTGTATGTAAAATTGCAGGTTCATTTGTAATAGTCCCGAAATGGAACCTACCTAAATGTCTTTTAATGGAAAAATGAATGAATATACAAGTTGTAGTAATTTTATACAATGGAATACAGCAATAAAAATAAATTAGATATACAGAACAATGTGGATAAATTACAAGGTCATTACACTGCATGAAAAAATGCATTCTCAAAGCTTACATCCTACACAATTATTTGTACAACACTCATGCACTGATAATTTTCAGATTGGACTAGTTGAATAGAACTCTATAATTCTGAGTTCATGTGCAATCACATTCTTGTTATCATGGCTATTTTTTCTCCAAGCCAATTGGGCAAGAAAAGGCATGACAGTCTAAATAGGCTTACTGTTGTACACAGAATGCATTCTTTTATATATCTGACTATTATAATTGTCAAGATCTTCCTTTGTTGAGATTTATCTTTGATGAGCATGGATAGTGAACATAAATTTTTACATTCTTTACCCATTTAGAGCAAAATATCCACATGCATTTTCCCTAAACCTCCTTGTCAATTTTCTAATTAATTCCTAAATATGACCATAATTGACTTTATTTGTAAAAATTAAGTGTGGATTAATAACTCTAGTTATTTCTCCCTCCTGCCAGAATAAACAACCTGCTGTACTTTTCAAAGTTTTACCTGCTAGGGTATTTTTCTACACCACTGTCCTTCAGGAAGACTGCAGAAGGGTACTGCAACTCTGCAGATTTGTTACCATGTCTTGGTGGAGATTGAGAGGTAGGAGATAATGTCGCCAGGCTCTAGGATCATCCACATCTGGGCCACTTGCTCATGCAATTTTCAGACACTTCAGGTCTTGCCCAAGCCCAGTCTTCTATATGCCACTTCCATTTCATGATAGAGGGCTGCTGTGCATGTCCAATTTATGGCTAGTTTAATTGGAATAAATTAATGGACAATGATCAAGCATTCAGCCTTTACAAAGGCTTTTAGGTGTTTCCCAAGAAGAGAATAGCATATCAAAATCCTACAAGTCTGTGCTATGACTCATTTTAGAGGCATGCTAATGCCTCGCTATGGCATTCCTACATGCCACAGACATTTCAATCATTTTACTGAGACATATATCCCAAGAAATAAAGCAACTATCACAGAAGCTTGGACAGAAATTGCAGAGTCTTTACTTATTCCAGGTACAACTCGAAACTCAGTTTTCAGTTACTTGGTAAGAATTAGAGTAGGGAGACGGGGCAAGATGGCGACGGCATAGGTGAACTCGTGAGATTCTCTGAAAGTGAGTTCCCAAAAAGGCTATTACTTCTCTTCCCCATCCCCCAGCCCACCACTAACCGTGCTGGTGCCAGGCCCAGGAACTTCCCACGCAAGGCCAGATATTGTGCACCCCCCAACCACTGCTGCTGTTCTACTTGTGTGTGGAAGTCTCCAGTCCCAGCCCCCTCCAGATCCCTCCCCAGCTGCATTGTCTCCAGCCCGACACCTGGCACCCAGCACCGCCGGTCACACAGGGAGGCTCTGGGCGCCCTCCCCTCAGAGACTCTGGTCCCTTTGCTGGTTGTAGTACTCTGTAGGGGGCCCAGCACCACTCTCACCGCTCACCGCCTTCCCTTTGGAACTTTGGCACTCTGGAACTCCGGGTCCACCCTGGCTGAGGCACTCAGCGTGAGACCCCAAGCCAGAGGACCCAGACAAGCAGAGAAAAACAGATCTGCTTAAACTGCCTCACCATTCTCCAGGCAGAGACCTTCATTGCCCCGCCCACCTATCAACAAACTTTACATCATTTCCTAAGGCCAGATATTGCAGCGTGTGGGGGAGTTTTGTGTCCCTGTTCCCTCCGGCCCTCTCCCCGGCTCCATTGTCTCCAGCCTGACACCCGGCACCCGGCACCGCCGGTCACACAGGGAGGCTCTGGGCACCTGCCCCTCAGAGACTCCGGTCCCTTTCCTGGCCGAGGTACCCTGTGAGGGGCCCAGAGCCACTCTCGCCACCCACTGCCTGCCCTTTGGAGCTTTGGAGCTCTGGAACTCCGGGCCCACCCTGACTGAGGCACTCAGTGCGAGACCCCAAACCGGGGGACCAGACAAGTGGAGAAAAACAGATCTGGGTAAACTACCTTGCTAATCTCCAGGCAGAGACTTCCATTGCCCCGCCCACCTATCAACAAACTTTACCTCAGTTCCTAAGGCAACAGCGTGAAACAGGAGACAAAGCCCCACCCCTACGCTGCAATGAAAAACAAAAGGGAGAGGATGGAATCAGAGATCACAGAAGTGACTCTAGTCTGATTGCTTATTTTGACTTATGATTTTATCATTGAAACAGTTGGTTTAGATTACGTTTGGTGTTTACCTTCTGACTTAAACTGTTTCTTGATTTTATTGGCCTGTCTCTGTGTAACTATCAGGAATCTTTCTTACCTGTCTTTCTTCACTTCTTCCCGGCCCTGTGTCTCTCTCTCACCTGGTAGTTGGTATGCATATCTATATCTGTTTTCCCTCTCACACTTCTCTCTTTCTAACTCCCTATTGACCCCCCTTCCTCCATTATTTTCTTCTTTTATATGCCCCCCTTTTAAATCTAGGGACCAAGGCTGCATACTGCTGAATAGACAGACTGTAAAGCAGAGGGAAAAGTGAACAAAGTCAGAAGACCCTCATAAGGAAGAACAGGTCATTGCAGAAGAGAAGTAAAAGCAACCCCACCTTCCCTCAAAAACAGAATTGAAGAGGGGAAGGGAAAGGGGGAGAGGAAGAAAAATCTAGAGAAATGAAGAAAAACCAAAAGAAGAGTATGGGTCTCTCCCAGACGCCTGGGAGAGCAGACATCGAGAAAACTGACTTTGGAATGCAGACAATGAAACGTCCCCAGAATGAAGGGTCTCAAAATGCAAATGTAGATATCAAAACAATAATGGAGAGATTAAAAAGAATTGAGGAGACACAAGAAGAAACTAGGAAGGAGCTGATATCTGAGATAAGAGTAATAAAGAATACTGTGGATGAAATACATAACAAATTGATAAGCATGGAAAGCAGAATTACCCAAGCAGAAGAAGGAATCTCAGAGCTTGAGGACCAAAATATAGAAATAACCCAAACTCTTAAAAACACAGAAAATAAGCTCAAAATAACAGAACAAAACCTTCAAGAGATGAGTGACTACCTCAAGATGCCTAACCTAAGAATAATCGGACTCCCTGAGGCAGAAAGAGAAACAGAGACCACATTGGAACAAACTTTCCATGATATCATTCAAGAAAACTTCCCTTATCTAATCAGTGATGTAAAAATTCAAACACAAGAGATTCAGAGAACCCCACAAGACAATAAATGAGAAGACCAACTCCTAGACACATAATAATTCACCTAAATAAAGTAGGCACAAAAGAAAAAATCCTAAAGGCAGCAAGAGAAAAAGGCCAGATCACCTACCATGGAAGACCAATCAGAATAGCAGCAGATTTATCTACAGAAACCCTGCAGGCTAGGAGAGCTTGGAGCCCTATCTTCAAAGTTCTAAAAGATAAACAATTTCAACCTAGAGTAACCTATCTGGCCAAACTAAGCTTCATCGGTGAGGGAGAATTAAAATCTTTCCCAGATAGCCAATCCCTAAGAACTTATGCTGCCACCAAACCATCACTACATTAAACACTTAAGAAAGTACTAAACACAGAAGAAAAGTAAAAAAGAACAATATTCTTCACAAGAGTACAGGGAAAAGAATAAAATATACACGAACCAACCCCCAAACCAAAAGAAAGACAAAAAAAAAAAGAAAAAAGAAAAAACCAAGCGGAAGAACAACAACTCAATAAGAGCTCCATGATAGGGACGAACTCTCACATTTCAATAATTAGTCTGAATGTGAATGGACTAAACGCACCACTGAAAAGACATAGAATGACAAAATGGATAAATTATCACCAGGCAACAATATACTGCCTTCAAGAGATCCATCTCACTAGAAAGGACATACACAGACTCAAAGTAAGAGGATGGGAAACAAATTTTCAGGCGAATGGAACACAAAAGGAAGGAGGAGTCATGATCCTAATTTCAGACAAAATACCATTTAAGC